>DWHP01003299.1:0-13537 GCA_018247895.1 Parnassius honrathi
ATATATATATATATTAAATAAATTTTGTTGAAATATTCATATAATGCAATTTTGTTCCAAAACCAGTACTTATAGTAAAAAAGAACTTTTAAAGTTTTAAATACACTTAAGGTGACTAACTTTAGATCACAGTTCTAGATTTAAAGCTGTACGTAAGTGTTCTTCAGTTAGTTCATATAGATGCCCTGAATGATTTTGTATTTAAAAAGCTAACGCCAATAGAGGTGCCTACTATATTTTCAGCTTGAAAGCAACATATATTTACTTAAACGTGCGATTAAAATAAAATTTAAATTCACGCCATAAATTAAACAAGTTTTATGGCTACCCTGTCAGTATACGAGATCAAATTCCTGAAATGGCCGTACGTCCTCAAATAAAATGGGTAGGTGGGTTCGCACCGTGAATAGAATTAACGATGGCAGCTTAGGAATTTATACGCAACGTTTAATATTTCACACTGCACCAAGAACATTTCCTTCTCGAACTAAGGATGATTGCATACAATATAAATTGGAACTAAAAATTATACTTAAAGTAATTGCAGCAATTGCCGTAAATTTACACAGAACTTGAGTAACCCGGTTTCGATGATCACCCGCGCCAATTAAATTGTTAATTTGTAATTTTAAGTGCTGATATTCCTCGTGCTTGGGGGTAAAGAAAAATAACGTGAGAGACGTGCAAGTCTTGGGCATAAAATACTTCGAGGTCATGCGAAGTTCACCAACAGGCTCTGGAGCAATCCTCTTAAAAATAAGAATATTACTATATAATATATTTCTTTATAATAGTTGCAACTCTATGCACGATCTTTAAATCCATATTACGCGTAAATTATAGAATATACAGTAAAATATTAAGCTGAAATCTGCTATAAATGAAATTATTTTTAATAAATGCATTTATTCAGGTATAAACGACATAGGCCAACGAATTCATCTGTTGACTCTCTATATCTCTTACCAGGTTTACTAGTGTACCACTAGCAACTCAGCAACAATCCTTATAGTATTTTAGGGCTATCACATAATAATATAAATAAAACGCATTTTGACTTTTGATTCTGTGTGTCCTTAAAAGTAAAGTTACAGCCTATATACGTCCCACTGCTGAGCGCAGGCCGCCCCTCATTTCTGAGAGGGTTTTAGGACGAGGAATTGTCCGCCCCGCTGCCCCAATGCGTGTTGGCGAACTTCACATGTCTTCGAAATATTTTCTTTTTCTTTATTTCTCAGACATGCAGGTTTCCTCACGATGTTTTACTTCACCGCCGAGCACGTGGTAAATCAGCACTTAAAATTGCAATTAACAATTTCATTGGTGCCACATATTGTATCACATAGTTATTATTAATTGTACGATATTTTTATATATGTGAAATATTCAAAAATCTCTAATGTAATTTTAAATAGGGATGAGTCATCTTGTCGATACCCCCTTTTTATTTGGAATCGTACTAGACACGAAGCTTAAATGGGGCTTCCATATATCAAAACTAGTAAGCAGACTTAGTTCTGCAACACACGCTGTAGAAAAGATTATAGTAGAAATCTTACCAGTATTGAAACAGGTGGACTAGATTACTTTAGTTATTTCCATAGCATAATGTCATACGGTATTTTGCTATGGGGACACGCGACTGACATTGAAATTATATTTGTTTAACAGAAGAGGGCCGTAAGAGCAATTTATGATTTAAAACGTAAAGAGTCGCTCAAACAAAAAAATAAGGGCATTATTAACATTGGTCTCCTCTCAATACATTTACGAAAATGTAATGTATGTACACAAAAGTAAAAGTAAAATCATCATCATCATTATTACTGCCCTTCACAAGTCTACTGCTGAACATAGGCCTTCCTCAAGAAACACCACAAAGCACGGTCCTAAAAATAAGTGATAAGTAGGTTTAAAAAATAAGTGTTATTAATTATGTAAATACTTGGAACAGACACAGGCTTGTAGTATCGGTTACTCAACCCACCGAATCAGTTATTCATTCCTGTGGCGATGTTGCTTTTACAACAAAATACCAGAAAACATACAAAATTCGACCTTTTCAAAGTTCAAAAACTTTATTAAAGAAAGTTTGTATGAAAAGAGTTAATATAATGTTAAGGAATTTATGGGCGATAATAACCCTGGGAATGAGGTGGTTGCTAGCAATATATTCTATTTATTTAATTTGTAATGTGTTGCTAATTGTATAACATGTAATTGTAAGCTGTTTCTTCCCAGGACAGAGGTTTTGTCTAAACCAGGGGTAAATTAAACAAAAGAGTGACTTTCAATAAGTATGATTTATAATCTGTATTGAATAAAAAAAGTTTCTGTTTCTGTTTATTTATTAGAAACCACATCGCCAAGTATTTGTTTACGTAACTTTTCTTTTGTAATATTTTTCTGTGCTGGGAAGGCAAAGGGATCTTAGCTTATACAACCATGAACGTGATCAAAATGCGATTATTTATTTAGTAAAAGCGTTTTATACCAAAAAAATATTGTGCATGTTCACGTTATATTACCTTCCGTAAGTTATTGATATTCATGTTTTTAAAGAACGTATATGGAGACACAATACCTTTCGAATGACATATGAGGTTTTCTCCGCTATTATAAAAAATACTGAGAAAAGGTGTTTCGATGTTCGATGTTGATGTATTATAATTATTATTATTTATTTGTACTTTATGATTTTTTTCTATGTATGGATGAATATAATCGCAAATATACATACACACACAAATTATCATACCTATGTCTTCAATAGACTAATAATTTTATTAAATAATAAAAAAAATGTCGCAAGCCGTGTTGTAATCACCATAAATCGCTAACTTCTATAAGGCGAAAGGTACGAAACGGCTTAAGACATCGACAGGGTCAAAGTTACTACGCTTTTATACCGACCAATCATGAAACTGCTGAAGAGTCTGCTCTAACTAGGAGGCCAGCTGTGCCCAGCACTAAGATGTATTAAAGTTACAACGTATTACCAAACCCAATCTTCAAAATACATGTATCTTTTGTTTTAAACTTCTTACACATTCAAATTTTATACTTCTCACAGAATATCAGCGTGAAATAGTAGCTTACCTCTGCTATGGTTGTGTAGAGAAACGAATACCCTTTTTACTGGAAACGAGGCATTTCATCTTACTCATCAAGGGTGACAACGCATCTCTAATTTGATTTTTTATTGAGTATAGATGTAGATGACTATAGGTCATAGCATCCACTTACTATCTATCAGGTGGACTGTCTGCTCGTTTGTCACCCTTATTCTTTAAAAATACGTGTAGGTTTCCTTACGATGTTTTCCTTCACCACCGAGTGCATGGTAAAGCAGCACTTAAAACCATGTTGACAGGGATCAAACCCGGGTTGCTCACGTACTATGATATTTACAACAAGTGCTTAACCCCTGAGCTATCACGACTTTATTTTGGCTGTCTTTGAGAAGTAAGTTGGTTGTCAAAATACGTATACACCCCGACCTATTTACATAGTATGGTGTTTGGAAGATACACTTAGGCTCAAATTCTAGGAAACCAATTTTTCACACACAGCAGCACCTCCAACCCTATAGCATGAGCGTTACAACGATCCACCTAATGAATTGTAATTCTCAGAGAATACCAGCGTAAAATAGCAGCTTAATACTACTGTATTTCGTATAGTGAGTGTAGAGAACCGGAGGCCCTTTTTACCGGAAACGAGGCATTTCATCGTAGTCCTCAGGGGTGAGAACGCATCTGCATTTTCATTTTTACCGACGATGAATGTAGATGTCTATGGGCTACAGCGTCCACTTACCATCAGGTAGACTGTATGCTCGTTTGTCACCCTTATTCTATAAAAAAGACATGTAGCTTTCCTTACGATATTTTCCTTTACTGCCGAGTACATGGTAAAGTAGCACTTAAAACCCTGATGGCAGGGATTGAACTCACGTTGCACTTAAAACAATGGTACGCAAGGGTAAGTATCCCATAGCTCTGCAAATAAATAAAAAGAAGGCCACTGATGCGTTGCCATTCCTGATGACTAAGGTGCCTAACCATCTGTAACTGGCTTTTAACTTTCAAACCAAGACATAGCCAAAAGCTCACTGAGATGCGGCAACAGAACTAAGCAAGAAGATAAACCATGTTTAAACTGATTCTTAGACGTGGTCTGGAAAGTTTTCGACCTAACAAAAATACGAGAAATTTTTTCTTAAAATTTATTTAATTTTTCTAACTTCTTTCTCATTGTAACTCTACACACTTTTCTCAGCGATGTTTCTATCAAACCCGTCTAAATAGTACTCGGCGTTTTTTTTTAAATTTAAATAATTGTTCTCGAAGGTGACTGTCTCCTCATTTGTTGAAAATTACTATCCTCCGAGCGCAGTTTTTAGGTAAGGGAACAAAAAGTAGTCGTTTGGAGCTAAATCTGGTGAGTAAAGCGGGTGGTCAAGCAGTTCAAACCGTAATTAATGGATTTTCACCATGGCAACCGCTGAAGTGCGAGACATGTGGGGTGTGGTAAAACAGGATTTTCTTTTTCTACAAATGTGGCCGTTTTTTCGCAATTTCTGCCTTCAGTTTGTCAAGTAATGATGCGTTGTATAGATTTTTCTTTTTTGAACATAATCGATTTCGATAACTCTATGACTATCTCAAAACACAGTCGCCATCACTTTCCCAGCCAAAAAATAGTTTTTTATTTTTTATTTTGGAGCCAGTTCCCCTTTTGCAGTTCACTATTTTTACTGTATTATTGTTTCGAGCGTATAATGATGTATCCACGTTTCATCTATGTACAGTTATTAAAACTCGGATTTATTGCGTCTAAACTACGCCAACAGATTGTTGGAAATGTTCATTTGAACATGTTTTTGATCTAACATGAAAAAACGCGGCATCCAGCACGCTGACAGCTTTCTCATGCTTAAATCTTGATATAACTGTGACAAACACGTTCGTCGGACATTTTCATAGCCTCTCATATCTCTCCCACTTTAATTTGGTCATCTAGCACCGTTTGATGAACTTTAGCGTTGTTATCATCAGTAGTTGTAGTTTTTGGACTACTCGTACCTTTATCGTCTCCCAAGCTCTCATGGCTACGCATAAATTCAGCTGCCTATATGCAGAGTCCAACTGATCTTTAATTTGCGTAGGCATATTGACTTTCAAAAACAAAAAAAATAATGACAGCTTGATACTCAATAATTTCCATTTTCACAAAAACACTCACATCGACTCACTCAAACGACTGTCAAATAACAACTGCGCATCCAAAATGGCTGAAATTTTGGTGCGCATCTGTCAAAAATGCACAACTACATTCACTGGCTTTTATTGATGAATGCTGCCATTTTCACGTTGAAATCGATACGATCGTAGATTTTTCAGACCACACTGATAGAGCTTTTTCACTTAGTAAAAAGTTAAAATAACGTATTGTAAACGTCCCACTACAGATCACATATCATCTTATTTCTACGAGGTTTTGAATGCAAGAACAAAGAAATAAGCGGCAAAGTCCAGGAATTTCCTATTTGGCAGACGTTAGATGTTTGAATGTAGGTTTCTTCACCAGTTTTTCTTCACCGCTGAGCATGGAGAAAACCAGCAAATTAATAGCCAGTACAATTTTAATAATTTCGGCTGGAATCAAACTCTGTGTATTTCCGCCCTAGATATCCAACAGATTTATCATTCAATATTTGTTTTTCTCCCTTTCCTTGAGGAAATTCACCACACATAAACCTTACGGATTGATAGCATCCACCGTCTCTATAGTAAATGACAAGAATATGTAGTTACCTCTCAGAGACTCATATTTGCGCTACGTACTTAGTTTAGTTGCCTCTGATACCGACCGGGCTCTAAACGAAATGAGAGGCTGCCAGAGTGTCCACGCGTGCAATATCCCAACAAGGCACACACTGGGGCATTACCTCTCTCCCATGGAACTAAAGTTATACCGCCGGGTCTTCAAGAAACCCGTTTAAATATTCTAAAACCGAGGGAACGTAATATATAGAGACAAGAGCTTTTCGGATTACGTTGTTAAGAGAAACGTGACGGGACAACCTGACAACATCTTTCTTAGATGAAAGTATGGAATATTTGTTATTTATCTAATTAAACATCAAATTCGTAGTACCGGTAGTAACAAAGACTAATTATTTTTAATTATTTTCACGATAAATGCATGTAATAATTAATAGTTCCTAAAAATTTAAAGTTAAAGCAACATATTTTATGAACAGATAAGTAAAAATAAATGAACAGACAAATTAGAATTTACAAATATTTGTATGACATATATGTTATTAAGAACGTGACGAGACGTGGAAACACCTATGCACTGCTTACACTACGGAGAATAACTGCATATATAATAAAATAGAATAACTATGCTAAATTTTATCAAAATCAGACAATTAGTTTTAGAGAAAGCAATAAAAATTGCATCGTAGTGATGGATGGATGATACGTTAGGCTCTGTCCCAATTATTGGTTAAACTATTATTTTATATTTTTATAGAAGTAAGCCATGATCCATAGACAACCTACATCTATTACTAATTACGAATAAAAATGAAAATACGTTGTGACCCCTTTTAAATATCTAATTAAGCTTACGAATTCTGCCGTTGACGTATTCTATTTGATTAATCCATGAAAGATGTTGGTCAAGAAACATTCTATGATATTTTGTGTAATTAACCCGCTCAAGTTTCTCACAATCGCAATTTATATAATCTGCATAATCACATTGATGAATTTTCAGCAAGTTGTCAATGGATGGTTGTGTTCTTTTATCAATGGTGAAGCAGATGTAGTTGGTTTTATTAACGTTTAGTGTCATTAGATTACGTCTAAGCTATCTAGAGACCTTAGCAAGACCTTTTTCAGCATTCTTAAATACACCTTTCCAGATATTATCACTAAACACAATAGCAATGTCATCGGTACGAGAAGTCTTGGCCACCCTCGATATTTACTTCTGTGAGATGATTTATATATATCAAAAAAAGAGTAGGACTCAAGACATTCCTTTATCCCCGTTCCCTGAGGTACGCTGAAAGTAATGTCGAAGTCCTGACTTTGGCAGTCTCCAATTTTTACACTCTAGGTTCGCCCTGTCGTTAAATTGTCCCTCTGTTATTCAAGTGTTTTTTTACAAAAGCCAGTTTTGTTTCCAGGCAAAATTTTGGTTAATGTTTCGAATTCTGTATGTATAAGTATAAGTCAAAACTTGAACGCAAAACTAGGCACAAGAGAGAACGGTGAGCTTAACGTAGAGAAATTCGGAATAGATCAACGAAACCCAAGGGGCCAGTAGCTGGCCAACTTTATTAAAAAAAAGAGGAACTCTTTATGATGGATTCTTTTTTTCAAAAGCGGCCCCATAGAAAGTGGACCCAATCGAGCCCCGACGGGTCGATGAAAAATGAGATTGACTTTATTATGACGACCAGACGACAACTGTTCAGTGATGTCTTTGTGGGGCAGGGGTGAAAACTGACAGCGATCATTGAATGGTGAGAGGCATACTAACCTAAACGTGAAGTTGGAAAGGTCACGTCTAATTAAATCAACGCTCCGTCCCCCTCGTGCAGCAATCCAAAGCCTCGAAAACTTTCAGCTTGAGTTATAAAATCGTTTTCAGTGCCTAGAAGACTGCAATAAAGTGAATGATATGAATGACAAGCTTGCGGAAACTGTTCACGCGGTCGGAGCTAAGTTCCGTAAGATCCACCGCGGAAGAATACAAAAACTCGAGAGATGACGTTGCAGTCTTCAATACAGTTCGTTTTGAGGAAGCGATCGAGCCAAAGCTCTGTCTGTCGGAAAGAGTCTAAGCTGAAGACAACTGTCGAAGCTGAAGACTGAATGAGGCAGCATCGTTTCCGGGACACCTGAGATTTTGAGTGTGGTTGAGAAGATCTATGGACAGCTGACCACGTCGTCCTTGGAGGACACTATTCCGATGATGTCCCGGACGTCAGTCTGAGCAAGATTAAAATAACTCGTCAGCACCTTAAAAACGGCAAGTCCCCGGGCGAGGAATGCAAGAATGAATTTACAGCAGGTGCTTCTGAAAGCGGGTGGAAAACCGATACTTAAAGTCCTTCAGAAGCTCTTCAATTTAATCATATTTGATGGCACTACACTGAAGGCGTTGAACAGACCCTGTGCTTTGTAATACAATCTGCCACTTTCTCTTGCGTACGTAGGCTATGAGAAAGCCTTTGATTCCATCGAAATTTGGGATTTGCTGCAGTCCCTTCAGCGGTGCCAATTTGACTGTCGTTATATCGAAGTGCTGAGTTGTTTGTATAGTAGGGATATGATGGATATCCGAGTGCAGAACCAAAGTACAAAACCTAGCCGATTGCTGAGAGGTGTAAAACAGGGTGACGTGATATCCCCGAAACTTTTCACCGCTGCATTGGAAGACATTTTCAAGTCATTGGACTGAAAAGGATACGGTATTAACGTCAATGGCGTGTACATCACTCACCTTCGATTTGGCGACGATATAGTCCTTATGGCAGAATCACTGGAGAACCTAAGCACGATGCTCAATGACCCCAATAGTGTCTCCCAGTGCTATACACTGGGAGACACTATCTCTTGAGATAAACATGGTCTTAAGATAAACATAGACAGATCAAAGGTCATGTGTAATGTCCATGTCATACCTATGCCCGTATTTGTTGGAAGCACTAAGCTCGAAGTTTTTGACGAGTATGTTTACCTCGGACAAACAGTCCAACTAGGCTAGTCCAACTTTCACCGAGACGAAGATTAGGTCAATTGACGGATTCAACTCGGCTGGGCAGCATTCGGGAGATTACGACACATCTTCTCGTCAGGCATAGCTCAAACCTCAAAAATATATTGTACATTATATGATTGTGCGTGTTCCCAGTGACGGCCTATGGATGTGAGACGTGGTCCTTCACTGCTGGCCTTATGAGAAAGTCCAAACCGACTCTGCATGATAGACTCAAAAATGAAAATATCCCCAGTAGAACTAGAGTAAGCGATATAGCCAAACGTATTAGTAACCTGAAGTGGAGGGCGTCCCTCCCCCCACTAAATAGAGTGACGACTTGGTAAGGTATGCAGGAAGCCGATGGATAATTGTGGCTCAGGACCATGCTTTGGTGGAGGCCTATGTTCAGCAGTGGACTTGAGAAGGGCTGTTATTATGATGAATGGAGTGTGAGTATATGCAAACCATCGACTTCCTGCATGTCTTACTTATTAGTTATGCTTTTCAAAGCGTGTTTAATATTTGTAAAAAAGAAAAAAACATGAGATAGATCAGCAGCATCTCCCTGATTCAAAATAATGAAAGTTCTATCAAAAATTCAAAATGTGCTACTGCTCGTAAGCCACGCCCAAAGATTACCTCATATTTGCATAGACGGTTTAGCAACCTTAGTTTGCTGGTAAATGGATACTGCGGCCCAATAGACATTTATATTCCCGATTAAGAATAAAAATGTTTTGTTATCCCTGAGGACTAAGATGGAATACCTCATTATCAGTAATACGGGTCTCCGGGATCTCTAAACTCACCATGCGAAGTTTCATGCTGGTATGCTGAGAGAGTGTGGTTTGTGAGACCTGATTGAGATGACCCATTACTGCTGCAGCTTGGCTCTACCATACGATCTAATGAATTAATGAATCCATACAATCTAATGAATTAAAAAAAATCTTTAATTTTGTTGTAATATCTCGATTAAATTCGCATTCAAATCACACAGATTAATGACGAGGAGCACCACTATTGGAAGAAAGGTCAGGGGGCGATTGTGGTCAGCTTGAGTTTAACACAACTGTCAAGCGTGGTGAATATGAGTCAAATCTTTTAAGTTATGATCATATGGCACAATCTTCATTATTTGTTGGTAAATTGGCATTCAATATTATAATAAAAGCGGTCTAGATGCAACCCGAAAGGTCCACACGACTAACTTCCCAGTGTAAACAATAAAAAAATATCATATGTTTTAATATTTTATATAATTTTTCATTCGGCACAAAAAACGACTCGACCGATTTTGCTCAAAATTTGATGAGGTCTAAGTTACATAATTATGCGTTAAATGAAACTGGTCCCAAGTCAATAACACTCTTTGTTCTCGAGATACACGAGGCGAAGATTGAATCCGAACATACATATATACGTACATGTGCACACACGGACATCCTCTTAAAAATCATACTATTCGACTCTAAAGACCCTGAAACGTGGAGCTTTGTTGTAATTTCCAATTTGCAAAATCGGACCAATTAGAATAACTTCCCACAGGGAAGTTAGAAGCAAACAATAACAATAAATATTATTATTTCCTTCAAATGTGTACATAGTTGTTACCGTTTTGTTAGCCTAGCCACCGCGGGAATTCAGTATATAACAAATCTAGAATACGTACTTTTTAACAGTAGCGTAGTCTCCACGATCGGCGTTCAGAAGAAATGATTTTTCTTCCTTTGTTAGTGGTTTTTCGTAAACCTGACGTAAATCGTGCTGGCTGTTCCTAAGGGCTTCCTGAGAGCTCCCCAGGAGTTCTTCTCTGGATCCCCGGTTCATTCTTGCCTGCAACAATTATATTTAGTACATGATAAATTGAAAGGTTTAATTGTAGAACAATAATTTAAAAAAAATTTATATCATTCACAATTGCTAACGCCATTTACTAACGGTGTAAGAATATCTACAATCCTATATCGTGCAATGGGTGCCGTAAGAGGCAAAAGAGGGAAACAAAATAGGAGATGAACAGTAGCGTCTTTTGAATTTCGAATAACAACTATAAAATAAAAAAACGCCGGTTGCCAACCCGTTTTTAAATTATTGCAAATGTCACCCCAATAAGATAGGTTCAGCAATGGACTTTTGTTAGGCAATAAAAAATTAATGACTCTTGTGGCAGTTTTTTAGTTATATGTGGTAGAGTGAAAATGTACGGAGCAGCTTGGGAAAGAACTACCGTTTTCTTATGGCGAATGACGAATACCGAAGGTAATTTTAACTGGTAACGTGAAATACTATATTACCTTTCAGGATTGTCGAAAGTTGCATGAAAATTTCAATCCATAAATTTTTTCCGATTCAACTTTTGAGGTTTGATATAGGAAGTTAGCTAGCTTTTTCTTATTCTTTGGCATTTAATTGACGAACTCTTGAGTGAAATGTTTCAAAACACATTGTAAGACATGATTTGTAAGATTTTCATTTATTTTACCTTGTTTAAAAATTAGGGGTGGTAAACGAGCACCCAGTCCACCTGATGGTAAGTGCTTAAGGATTTGGCTCATAGAAATTTACACCTTTGATTAAAAATCAAAACGCAGATGAGTTGTAACTCCTAAAGATTAAAATGAAATGCTTCATTTTCAGTATAAAGGATCTGTGGTTCTGTATACTCACCATACGAAACACACCTGCATTAAGTATTCTGTGAGTGCTTGGCATCCAAACTCGTGCAAAAATCATTTTAAACGTCAATATGGAATTCCAAGTCAATTTTCAGGAGTTACAATGTACCTTTATGAATTAGATGAAGTTACACGAAAAATTCCAATCCCTAAAAAGCAAAACTCGAGTCTTGATATAAGAGGTGCTGAAACTCTTCTTCTATTCTCTTAGTGATATCTTTCAACACCGATTTGAAGACATTGGTTGTTAGGTTCTCTCATTAACTGCTTTCACGAAGATAACTGCTACTATTAAATACTACTAAGCGTCGTTTTTCAGTCCGATACGTTAATGGTGAAAACAGCTACGAAAATTACATACATTAACCCCACAGAAAAGTTTTACTATTAAGAAGTTTTTAAATTAAAAATACTGGCAATTCTATTAACATTAGTTTTATCCTGGGCATCTTCAAGGCAACAGTAAATTGGCTTTTGTTACGCTAAGAAAGTGGGTTTTGCCATTCCCACCTATCACTGGTGGGCTTGTGGTTAAGCACTGTGTTATTGTAAGTAAAAAAAATCCTCCTGAGAAGTTAGGAGTGGTTCAGTACATTTGTCGAATGGCGAAATCAATGTCACGACATTTGGAGATCGTTTTTGGTCGGTTTGTACCGTGACATAAGGCCGCCATCACATAATGGTATAAAATATTTTTATTAAATATAAATAACATATAACGTGTGGTAGCAGCACAAGGTTCCCCGTGGATGTCGTTGGGGGACACTACGGGATATTATTTCAAAAGATCTTATGGTCTCCGATAGATAGCGTTATAACCATTTCCTTAACACTAATCGTAAAACGACTAGACCAGAATAATTAATGACTAGAATAGACTAAAACAACGTCAAAAGTGCTAGACGTCTGGTACTGCCATCATAAATCCGCTTGCTAATCGTGAAGATAAGGGAACTCTTCCCTACAACTGAAAAGGCCCACGTTCAGGGGCCTTTTACTTTAATTCGTGGCTTGATCATTCATATGGAAACAGAAATACCTTAATGTTGATATTCTGGTATTCTATCCAGGATAATTAATCCAAATTATAGTCCCTGTGCATTTTTTTTATAAAACCGTAGTGATAAACAAATTTACATTTCATTCCTGATGGTAAGTGGCTTTTGTATTCCTGGAAACCTGCAACCAACATCAAGGTTAAAGATGCGATATCACCCTGTGAGGACTAAGATGTAACGCCTCACAGCCTGTAATTATACTAACTCTTTATAACTTTTAGACCTGAACTCAGCAGTGCAAGCACTGGCAGACATACATAGGTGAGTGGTTGGGACCTATCTAGATGAACTAATGGGCAGGGAAGGAGTCCCACCAGAACACTACCTAGCAAATTTAATCCGAATCCGTGGTTTTCCTAGGAGACGGGGCAAACGAACATACGGCTCATCTGATGTTAAGTGACTACCGCCGCCCATGAACTACTGAAACAACAGGGGAATTGCAGGTGCGTTGCCTGCCTTTTAGAAAGGAGTAAGCTCTTAATAATTACCATGTCCTCCGAACCGAATTTTGGCCGCGGCGGAAAGTCTAAACGGAGACAAGCTATTAGTGCAGGACAGGATTATAGTGCCCGAGTGTATGCTCAAGCATAGGTGCACTCTCTATTCCCTCACTCTCATAGTCCGATGGGATTGGTAATCCGACAATACCGGGTAGAGATATGCGCAGGACCAACGGCTTTACGTGTTTTCACAGACTTTAACACCGCCAAATTCCTGCTTCTGTGCTGTTACTGAAAGTTTCTTGTCAGATTGATTTAATAACTGCTTGTGACCCAAGCCGGGATACAAACCCGGGACCTCAAGATGATTAGTCACGCTCACGACCACTGGATTAACGAGGCATTATGTTTGGCAGTTAGTGCATAATAATAATAATAATAATCGAATGAATCGGTTATGGCTGGGGATGCGGCTCCACAGGCGACAGACCAGTATCCACACGTGGAAGCCGCCATGGATCTTCCAGTTGTAGTTGATTCGGACGAGGATGAAATAGTCTCCCACGAACTA
>DWHP01003300.1:0-13536 GCA_018247895.1 Parnassius honrathi
TCGTATCCATAGCAGTCTTGGGCTTACACATTCATACTCTTTCACACATTGGCCCATTCTTTCTGAAAGGATGATACTTACTCCCTGGCATGCCCGCTCGATCTCGTCTACAGCAGACCAGTATGCGGTATACATGCCATGTGTAGTGACATCCTTCCCCTTCCGTTTCGTCTCATTTACATATAACACATCTATTAATCTATGATACATCATATCGCATACCTCATCCATTTTGTCATTCATTGCTCCACATACATTCAACGTAGCCAGATGGGCCTCTGCAATCCACTTTTCGCGCCTCCGGGAGACAGAACGTGACGGGTGGCGAACCTCGTCGTCAGTTTTCCTCCCGGAGATTCTTCGCACCCCTGCCCCATTAAAGGGGCGCCAGGAACTCAGGGCCATTTCCTTTATTATGTTCCTTATGGTGCGAAATACGGGGTAGTAGGTATATTTTACGCCGCTACCACGGCGAGGAGCCGAGTCTGTGTTATCAGCTTGTTGCTCATTTAGCACCACCCGGGGGACACGTGTAGGGTGAGCCTAGGATTAGGTGGTCAAAGCCTACGGACGCAAGCGATTTATAGAAGTTAACGTATACTAAATGTACAGACCTGTTAGGAGACCATGTTGAAAAAAAAAAGAAATGTAAATAAACCACAATAATTAAGTACTCGTTATCATTTCTAGATTATTCCTTGTTTGTTGCTCTCTTAAACTTAAAATCAGAAGACAAGGGTCAGAAGATAACGTATACTAAATGTATAGACCTGTTAGAAGACTATGTTGAAAAAAAAGAAATGTAAATAAACCGGAATAATTAGGTACTCGTTATCATTTCTAGATTATTCCTTGTTTGTTGCTCTCTTAAACTTAAAATCAGAAGACATGAGTCAGAAGATAACGTATACTAAATGTATAGACCTGTTAGGAGACTATGTTAAAAAAAAGAAATGTAAATGAACCACAATAATTAAGTACTCGTTATAATTTCTAGATTATTCCTTGTTTGCTGCTCTCTTAAACTTAAAATCAGAAGACAAGAGTCAGAAGATAACGCAGTGTAGTGGCTGTGTAAGTAAATCCACTACCCTATATCATCCTGTAGGTATGGTTATAGTGGATACATGGAAGCTGAAACATGACACGGGCAGCAACATCTTCCTAATAAATGATAAAGCCGAAACCCAAGCCAATCCAAGCCTGTTAACTACCTATGACAAATAGCATTCCTATGAGACAATCTATGGGCGAGGCCTTAGTTTGGTAGTAGATTTTAATAGGCCGTAATGATGAAAATGGTGATGATGACATAGGTCTGTCCCAAAACCAGCAGTGCTTCCACATTCAAAATACTTAATATATATAGTACAATACAGGCAAAATAGTATGGCACTAACCATGAATAATTAGGAGTAGTAAGATAATTAAATATACTAGAAAGAACTTAAGAGGTCTGAACAAACAAAAAGCCATACCTAGTGGCTCTACATCCGTGTTTCCAGTGTATTCCAAACGCAACGGTAGCGAGCGGACTCCAGACTTTTATACGTTCATCCGATTAAGCTCCCGTATATGCTTAAAATCTCTTTGTGGAGTTTTGTTGTCGGTTAATCGACAGGCTTAACGCGGCCGTGTAGAACGCCTAAGAATGCTCAAAGGGAAAGCCACAATCGAGTTTATGTAGTACATATTTGTTTGCTAGGATTTACTTTTGGATAACAAAGATAGATAAGCATGAATAATTGAAAATAATTTATAAAAGTAAAAGTTCTTTACTATCATCAGAAATTCTAGACTAATCAGAAAACATTTCGTAAAAAATCTAACTGAAAATATTCAGTCTTTAATTTATTATAGCCTATAAAAGGTCCATTGTTTAACATTGGCCTTACCCATAGATTGTTTCATTGTTTTCTTTTATTGTTTTGAGTTCTTATCAGGAAGATGCTGTTGACCACCTCCTGTTTCATTTCTCTCTTTTGCCTCTTTACGATTGCCGTAGAATGATGTAAGAGATTCCCAACGCCGCCACTACCTCCACGGCATTTTTATTTAACTGGCTTTACGGCTCTGGGTTCTAGCCCTTCTGAGTCGCTGCAAGGCAATAATGCAGACAACACAGATAACTAATGCCCAAAAAATACTCATACGCTACTCAATGAGGGCTAAATAATCTTACGCTCATCAGATGTCGCTACTAGACACTGAGGTGAAGTTTTTCGTTACACAATGTCATTTTATCGAGAAGTTAGTTTTAAATAAAAGTAAACTTTGTTTCTAAATTACTATATTAATGTTTATTTTTAACCTTTGCGCCTTTGACCTTTCCGCTATGAAAAATCTGTCACATGTTACAGCTCATTTTAAATGGCGCTTCGCATGACTTGTTTTGGCTTCGATATGCCGGTTTCCACATAATGGTTCCTAACGAATAAAAATGTGATAAACCAGCGCTTATAGTTTGACGCTGACACCCGGGGTTGAACTCTGACTACATGCGTAAGAAGATCGCTCTTTCACTTACTTACTTCCACTTTAATTGTAATAGTATAATAATCGTCATCGGTCAACAGCTGTCCGCCATATACAGGTTTAACCTAAGATACGTCACTGACCACGCATTTCAGGCTCACGAAGCTTGTGCAGATCTCCATTCCTTCTAGCCAATGGACTTCCCACATTACTTCAATCTATTATACGTCTACCGTTACTGTTACGGCCTATTTAAGGCCACTGCAGATCGTTGGCCTCCTCCATAAATGGCCTCGTAGGGGGCTGGCAGCCGCAGTGTTTTATTTTTGGTCGTTATTAGGAAGGCGCTGCTACTCATCTCATTTGATTCCCTTTGTCCTCTTACGACATCAACGGAATGATAAGCAAGTCCGTAAGTATGTGATAAAATCGTTGCAAGTTTGAAATAACACAGTTCTTATTTTCGTATATATTTGATATTTGTTTTGACTAAGATAATGTAATTTATACGTAAATATTATGTATCTTTATGTATTTACGTGTATACAGTATCTATTTATTTATTTATATACGTATACATGTGTGTCATATATATATACATGTATGTATGTATTTTACGTAATTTATATATATTACAAATTTTTTATCCTTTCTATTCGATTATTGCTGCACCGCCTCCAAAATGTCTATCTCTGTTTAGCCTAATGTTTGATTGTGAGAGAATGCCCTAAGGCATTAAGTCCGCCATATGTATTACTTTGTGCATGAAAGTATGAATAAATAAATAAATAAATATGGGTTGGTGGGTATTCTTACACCGCCACTACGCGGAAAACGTATAATTATTCATTAATTTAAAAATTGACGCTTTACAAACGTCCAAAAAACAAAAACAAAATACAACACGCTAATTAAGCAAACAAAGCGAACTAAACCGCCAAGAGAAAGTAATGAATTGAGACCATACAAAACATCTCGAAGGCAGCAACTCAATTACACGCCCACAATTCATAATAAAAGAGCCTCTATCGAATTACCGCGCGATTCGCGCCCCGCCATTATGCGAAGAATCGTCACAAACGAAGCATTGTTAACTACACTAGCTGCCATTGTCTGCTGTTATCGCCCTACGTCGGTTTTTGCTGGCACTCTTCCGTTTTATAATGATTTACAACATAGATGTGATGTTAGGCAGCAAAATAGCAAAAATGTTTTTTTATTTTATTTCATTTCTGGCGCTGTTTGTGATAAATGTGCCTGACATGGGCCAATATATAACCTTTGCTTGCATCCTAATATTTTTATAAATTAACGGTGGGGATATGGCGCTGACAGCTGATGCACAGGTCTCCTAGTTCGGCTGCAGATGCTATGTTTTTCAGGTGTATGTACCAATGTAGTTTTATTAAATGTTAAGCAAACATCTTGATGTACAACCTCTTGGATATAAAGAACTTATTATTATTATTATTGGTACGTATTTTATTATTTTTCAAAAGATAACGCGAGGAGAGGCCCATGTCTAGCGGTGAACTTTTACGGGTTGATAAAAAACAAGTGGTAAAATTAAAAGTTTTGTTCAACTGACCTTAATATAAATTAAACGAGAACGTCATCAATGTAGTCGAAGTCAATTAAATACGCACTATTAAGGATAACTGAAAAACTACTGGTAAAATCTAGATCAAATTTATATAAGACTACGTGAGAAGCATCAGCTTTCAAATAAAAATTGCTTGACCCTGCAGACCATCCCTGGAACTTCCCGCTAATTTAATATCATTATTATGTGTTGTAAAAACGTCATAATTTTAGAATACCATGTTTCTTTATTTTTTTCAAAATTAAATATTTCATGAATAAATCAATCGATTTTGATGTAATTTGCTGTAATCGACGCAATTTTATCAGCTAAACAAAAAAAGCATATTAGAAGGTTTTATCAGAATTAACCTTGACGATTCGATCTGAATTCACAGAAAATCTAAGTTCAGCAAGGCTGTTTCAGATGTCGAAAACCACTTTTTGATCGAACACTCCATTACAACATTATGAGATGTTTACACACACACACACACACACACACACACACACACACGAACTCACGCACGCACGCATAAAAAACATACAATCGTATGGAGTACCTCCTCCTTTTTTTGAAATTGGTTAAAAAGAAAGGAGAAAAATAAACCAGGGAATGAGTTGGGGTATTAACTGCAAGGGATTCTTATTATGATTGTTAAGCTAAGCACTAATTATCTCAAAGCCTACACTTATTGAAAACGTTTATGTCACATTGTTATTTACAGGCTGATTATTATTAACCAGTTAGTACAAAACGTACTGCAATTTCACTAAATAATACTTAAATTTCATTATTGGCGTTTTTTATTTATTTTTAAGTTTACATCACAAACTAAAATCACGAAAAACTGAAAACTTTTATATAATTGCAATGGAAATATGTTTCAGTATAGATTTTCCTCACAGAAGCTGTACATTATTAGGCAACGAATTCTTTTAGCTTATCATTATTTAATACTTATTCCCATTTATCATTGAGCATCGACCTCGCGCCCTTACAAAACCTTATCGTGATATTTGTTCAGTTTTTATTTTCACTGTGATACACCTCTACGAATATTGCTGTACAGTTATTCAACATTTAAAATTAGATTAATTCCTGTGCAATATGGTCTTAAATGGCTTAACATCTGACTTAGTAGAAGAAAATGAAACGTGGCCTTTTACACACAGAGTTGGAGCGGAAATAAGCTTCTTTGTGACACTATCGTATCGGATCGTCAACCGCTTCCTTTCTAAAGATTATTGTAGACGTAAGAGCAAATAAAAGTTATCGGTGGTGCCGCCTCCTCGTTTTTTTTTCATTTGCAGTTTCTTGAACATTTAATAAAGTTCACTTTGTTGTTTTATTTTATTCTTGACTCTATTGTTTATTTAATACACAATACACGAAAGTATTTGGTTTTTGATTTTTATTAAACAATGATTCATTATGCATCATAAACGTATAATTATAAGGTAAAAACAATGATAACTGAATTTTATTGATTACCACAAAACCCCGCGAAAGAACATCGATTCCTACCAAGGATGATGCGTGAGGCTATTGAAATTAGAAAAAACTTCCCAATTTCAATAGACAAGGAGGCCGGGTACTACCACCTGCTGGGACCCTGTAATTTATAAAATTAAAACTAAACCCAAGCATACCGTATCCAGTGGCTATGGCTGTTGTTTAGTGAATAGGATACCGTATACCGCATAATATTTTTTTTACATATTATATCTTTGTAACTGGCTTACTGAAAGAAATTTCTAGAAATAAGTAGTGCCATTGTGTAAACGACCTAGTGAGACATGCAGGAAGTCTATGGTAGCAGATGGTTCAGAACATGAATAAAGAGTCTGTTTCTGTGTACAAAAATAGTTAAACAATAATAAATATCGATACCAAGTATCGATTATACGTCGATAATCCATAAAAAATAAATAATTGTTATGTTTTTTTTTTCACTTCTTTAAGCCAGTGCTTGGCAACTTATAGCTTACACAATGGTGTAAAATATAAAAATGTTAATGAGCCGTCAAATAGCAGTTGACGGCAAATATTAAATAAGTAGGCATTTAATTTCTTTTGCAGGTATGTTTCTTGATTACATAAGTCCATCAACTCGCACAGTAACAGCGTTTATGATCGTCTCAATTAAAATTTAAAAAAATGTCTGCAACAAATCAAGTAAGTTTTTATAAACTAAGATAAAGGTCCCCCCGTCTTGGGCTTCATCACTACCAAGTGGGATTGTAGTCAAGCACTTAATTAAAAAAAACTTATCTATTGCAGTTATTATTTGAGAAGTATATAATAAATAATTCGTTCAAGGGTATCAATCCTAAAGTATAATTTAAGCTATACTTACACTAAAAAAAATGTGTTAGGTCCCATCAGCATTCCAGCTGATGGAACCTAACACATGCCTTTATTATTAGATTTTTTGGTTGTTAATCGTGTTTTACCCTACATTAATTTCTCAACGTTCATGTCTTTAGGTTCCTCTGAACGTTTATTTTATGATAAGAATGATCGTGACACGATGTCCGATGGTGAAAAAGGAGAGTGGAATTAAGCTTGTGCATAATTCTCATATGTATACAATTACCGTACGTACTCTGCAAAATGTAATCTGAAGATTGAAACTGAGAGGAATAATTTTATCAGATGAAAGTCATAAAAGGCTGTCTCGATGCAGTGTCTCCGCACCTCCGCTCCTCACGGAGGTGTCTTTGGCTTTGAGTTTTATTAACCGCCTAAAGTTGATGTTTGGGAACATCTTAACCCCTAATAATTTTCACGAAATTATATTCATTATATAAAGTTTTCCGGTTTCCCTTTAAACAGCTTTTAAGTCTACATTCTGCTTAATCTGCACCAAACTTTTTTGCTACACCTTAATTTGGCCAGTTATAAAGTAATTTAAACAAATAAAAAACAAATAAGATGTTTCTTTTTTACCATAGAGAAAAGAAAAACTATTTGGCAGATAAAAAGTGACGGGCCGGAGCGGGTGTCATGGCGGCCCGGGGGCGACGCCATAATGGCAATTTTTCGTATACAGAGGCGTGAATGCAATGAATGCGAGATGTCGCGTAAACGGTCCGCGGCGTGCAAATTTGGCGCCTTTGTGTCGAACGACGGGCGCGCGTGACGCGCATCCGATAGTGTTCATTGTAATATTACGGAGTTCGTTCGCTATTACTATCGAAAAATCGCTGTTACCGATGCTCAAGACAACAGGTAGATTAAGAACATATACGTTTAGTTTATGTCATATAATGGCGACGGCTTATTTATTTCTTTAGTAAGCTTCAAGTCCTTCAACAGAAAATTGTGGTATCCGGTAGATGTTAGAATACTTTTTTTTAAATAGTCGGATTATATTATTTAGACCAGGATCAGGGTACAGCGTACGGAATAAAGAGCTTTTTACTGTGTTCATTGATATGGGTTTAATTATAAGGCATAAGAAAATCCTAGTGTTCTCTCTGTCTTAGAGTATTATAATTGGTAGGATGAACCGAACGACGAGCATATGCAAATATCTATTCTTTGCCTTCGAATTTTTTGTATGCTCTATCTATCCCAAGTTTTAGACACCGCTGGAAGTATTAATCGGACGTGCTAAGGATTCAATTTTTTCTTAAAAAATACGAGAACTTTATGTGAAGTAACCTAATCATCGTCAGTTTGTTAAAGTAGATTGCAGAACAAATATCTTTTTAAGAACTCATCAGCGGGTAGTCACCTCTGTTTTGAAATATTACATACTCTGCGCTAGGGAGCGCAGAGGTGAGAGACATTCTTACACTGTTAATGTTGCTCTTTAAGACAGGGACACATCACAAGTCTGAAATTTGGCCCGGAACTTTTAGAAGGATTTTCGGTATCAGTCGATCGTCTGGCTCGTTTGTCAATTGTCAAGGTACTCCGTATGCACGTAAGTTTTGATTAAGAAAAAGAAGTTGCAATAGGATAAAAGCACGCGTATACGCATTTACAATTAATGTAAAGTATTCAAGTATAAAAACGAAATAAAAATAATTAGTTCTGTATTAAAACGAAGTTAAATACTAAAATTTGTGAAATGCCCCTTTAAAAGTTCCATAGACAAAGAGTTCTACCTTTTCAATAAATATATTCAGATATCATCATCAGATTCAATAAATTCAGATAGCATCTGTCAGCGTTATATCAGATAGCGATGAATATCTATTGCGTCACGGAATTGACCGGTTGGTTCAATCACAGTCATTTCTGAGCTCACTTTGGCCGGTTATTTGTTTGCGACGCCGGGAGCGGCACCGGATGATTGGCGAATCTGAATGAAACGTTTTAATATTCTAATGTTGATTTTTTGTTTATTAGATATTATGGTGTATTGAGGCGGTGAGTATGAATCCCAATATTCTCTCCTGGGTACACCAAAAGGCGGACGCAAAGACAAGAGAAAAATTAAGTGGTATGCCACGCTGCAGTGACATTATGGTTCAAGCATAAATGGGTCGGCTCGACGAGGAAAGGACCACGCTCTTACAATGCTGGTGTGTTTCGTATGGTGAGTGTAGAGACCCCGAGACTCCTTTTACTGGAAACAAGGCATTCTACCTCAGTCGTCAGGGGTGACAACGCATTTGCTTTTGATTCCTAATCGTCATCTATTTACCATCAGCTAGACTGTGTGCTCGTTTATTACCTTAATTTTATAAAAAAATCTTCTTAATTGGTCTAGATTTCGATAAAGGGAGAGAAAATAAAAAAGAGTAGCTTCCTCTTTATGGAAATTTTTTAGCACGCTTCGACAAAAAAAGAGGAAGTTTATAGTTCGACGGTTCTCGGCAATAATGTTGAATCTTTTGAGAAGATCAGTCAAAGAATTATTGAGAATGCGTTCTAGAATTTCTGGTAAAAAACTGAGCACCGATATTGGTCTATAGTGGGAAACTAGGTGCCACATTTAAATATAGGATGGACTACAGCTTTCTTCATCAGGTCAAGAAATACCCCAGTTGAAATTGAGGCATGAGAAATATGCGTAATAGGTGAAGTTAAAGCTTTGCGTGATAATTTCGACGGACGCGATATCTTTGTCAATTATGAACCGGTTTTGATGGTTTTTTTTTACTTAATAGTTTATTCTTTGGATTCGGCCACATAAAAACATCCACGCCTTATGATGGCAAAATAGGGGATGAAATTTTTAACGAAACTATTTAGACGACTTTGAGGTTGTCATATTCTTTGGTACACTCAAAAGGGTAGAAAAAACTTTTAATAAATAAAAAATAAAGGCGACTTGAAACAACTAAAAATGAACTAATAGCAAATACTGAAGGAGGGAATTTAATTCCTTTATGCAATACGTCTCAAAACCGACTTCAAAATTAGAAATTCGATAAAATATGATACTTTAAGAGTTTAAGAATACTTAAACAACACGCGTTTTAGAATATTGGGTCATAGTCATGAAAATATTATATTGTCATCGGTCCTTGATACGAGTGCAAATTTTCAAGTCAATCGGACGTCTACAAGTTGGTGAAAATTACATTAAAAGAATCTTTTACGTAGGTAGAAAGATACAAGCGAAGCTAATAAAAACCTGTCAAAAACGTATAAAGGCTTATGCTTAATAAATTGTACTACCTGTTTCTTAATGAAACGGAATAAACAGAACGGGTTAGATCAGTGCATTTGAATTATTTTGGATATTCAATGCACATTACACAACTCTCACATCTCAAATTTGCTTTAACCAAAGGCGGAAGGTGCATGAAGTACTCAATTGTCCATAACCCATACATACAACGAAATGATACTGCACATTGAACAGGCTGTACAATTTCAGTTACCTGAAGCGTCTCTCCGTCCGCCGACGCGACGGATAAGCGTTGCAAATTGCCACGATCGACCGCCAAATGACGGTCATTGTGGCACGTATGTCTTGTGCGATACATTCACGCGAAATGGACTTTGATTTTGCGAAACTCAAAGAATTTCCTTTAAATATGATCTGTTAGGAAAATCAGTTTATTTAAAATTCTACTAGGTGGCGGTAGAACATCTTTTCTGACTAGAATTCCTTTACCACCATCACCCTCTTACCCACTTCAGGCGCCAAATAGCAGTGCTTGCTCTGCTGTATTTAAGTCTGGAGCAAGGCAGTAAAATTACGAGCAGTGAGGCGTTCTTCTCATCTTAGTTCTCATTGACTTCTATAACTTTCTCTGTTCTAAGTTGGCTGCTGGTTTTTTATAGCATTGGGTGACAAACTAGCACACAGTCACACAGTGAGTGAATGCTGTGGTCCATAGACATTTACATTTATCCTCGATTAAAGATCAAAATGCAAATGCGTTGTCACCCCTGACGACTAAGATGGAATGCCTCGAATCCAGTAAAAAGGGTCTCCGGTTTTCTAAACTCACAATATGAAATACAGCAGCATTACGCTGCTATTTTACGCTGTTATTTGCGAGTGCATGGCAGGACCCCGGTCGAGCCGACCCATTCGTGCTACAATTATAATATAGCTGCAGCGTGGCTCTACCACGTACAAAAGGTGTACTACAGTTTTAAATGAAAACATGTTGTTTTTTGAGTAAAATTTTTTTTTCATAACATGTAATTGTTTATTTTTTTAATAATTTTTTAATTAATTGTGATATACAATATATTATACGAGGATAGAAAGAAAAAAAGAGTCGTAAAATAAGTTTTATTTAATGTTACGGGTATATTAAAGGTTTCTTTTTCTTTAATCTTTTTCTTTTTATATATTTTGTGCCAAAAAGTTAGTAGACGTTTTGATTAGAATGTAAAATTGTTGCAAACGAATACAGTTATATTTAATCACTTTCTAGCGTAAATTTCAATTTGTCCGTCTGTGACCGCGAGCGAATTGCAATTATGATGGGTTGCGGATTTCGTTGCTTCCCGCCTTTTTATTTTTCAGTCGTTCGGCTTAGTCGTATTTGAGATAATGTCATTTGGATTAGATCGTCATGTTTCGCCTCAAAAGCGTTGAAGTTCCGTATAGGTAGATTGAAATTAAATGTAGAAGATTTAAAAATTGTATCATGAGTTGAATAATTTTTTTAAAGTTTTGTGTTTTGTTACTGACACTGTTAGAGCCTCTCAAGTCTCTTTGTAAACGTATGCCTCACACATGGGTTGTCTCAGAGGTGAGTTATTTGACGTAGTCATCTAAGCAAGCGGGTTGGCAAACGCTGTGTTTTTAGTTATTAGAAATACGTTCTCCACGCTCTCACAGAATACCAGCGTAAAATAATAGCTTCATGCTGCTGTGTTTCGTATGGTGAGTGTAGAGAACCGGAGACCCTTTTTACTGGTAACGAGGCATTCCGTCTTGGCCCTCACGGGTGACAACGCATCTGCATTTCGATTCGTAATCGAGGATAGATGTAGATGTCTATGGGCCACAGCAACCACTTACCAGGTGGACTGTGTGCTCGGTTGTTACCCTGTCCTATAAAAAAAAGCTTTTTCTACATTTCGATCCGTTTTAGATATGTCTGGACTTAACAGTTTTATTGCAAAACGTGACGCAATTCACATCTAAGAAAAACAAAACGCTTAGGAGAGACGCGTTAACCAAAGTTATCATAAGCTATCTATCTTTTACCTCGGGGAAGCTATCGAACATTACGTAATTACGTTATTGAGACAACAGTAACAGATAGCTTACACCGGCCGTAATCGATCAACGAATAAATGAGTGAGGTATATCTAACAATACGGACTCACTATGTAGAAATAACTCGGATCCGAATTCATATACGTGGTATTATTGTGATCTCTTATTATATAATTGTTCACGGATAAACAAAACGAAAGCACGAAGATTTCTTAAACAGCGACATCTAGACTTTATTTGAGAAATTAGCAAATACTGTATTTTCATAATGATTTGATATTTATTTAAAGCAGGAAAGTCAAAACATCATTAAGAAATTCTAAAACCCTGAATAGAATTGACAAGATTATGTGGCACGTAATTTAAGCATCGAAATATTTAGTTCTAGTATAATAAACTTGGGTCAAAGTTACAAGGAAGGTCATAATTTTTAAGGAACTTTAAGTGTAACTTTATACTTATCGTGATTACGTAGCTGGTTTTAATCTTTATTTTTTATTTGTTTTCACCTGGCCTTAATGAAATAATTATATTGCCATCTGTGAGAAGCTGTAAGAACTTTCTGGTCTTATTCTCGACAGAGTACATTAATGAGGGCATCCACTTTTTCTGCCGACGGGGTGGTGCCATTTAAAATTAAGGTGTAATGTAATATTTGACAGATTTTACCTGGGAAATTAATTTGTTCTGAAAATGTAGATAAAGGTTAGTGTTTCTTTCTCTACCATTAGTTATATTTTGTATAAATTAGATTAAAAATATTGTGTAAATTAGATCAAAAACATTGAAGTTATATGTACTTACGTACTAGAACAGCTATTTCAAACAAAATATGTGCGCTACTCTTACTTCTACACTCCATAGCTACTCTGTGTTCGCGGGGTTGGTTTTTTTATCATAGAGTAAACATAGGTAGGTAGAATCATGGAGTATAGGGGCCGTCCATTAATCACGTGATGTTTTTTCAGCATTTTTAACACCCCTGCTCCCTCTTGGTGATACATGGTGATGTTTAAGATTAAACCCCCCCCCCCCTAAGCAAACTCCCACGCGTCTCTTAGTACGTCTGAAGTATGATCTAGTTTTATTCTGAAATTAAGGACCATGATAACAATGTCTTGACAGAAAGGTTGCAGGTTGTTTTTGACTGGCATAAAAATAATATTAAAGGAATGGCCATCATACGAAAAACATATATTGTACTGGTATATGAACATATTTAATGTACATTCTCCTCGGACCACGGATTAGTAAGACTTTCATCAACACTAACAACTGGATAAGCATCTTGCAAGTCAGTTGTTGGCACTGTGCTTTTTTAATGATCATTGTCGGTTTCCGGTGGCCACTTGATGTTATTATTTTCGCGCACTACACGGAGAATCTCTCTCGATCTACCGATCGACCATCGCATGAGGATGCGTAAAAGACAAACACTGTGCATCTCTAGACTATTATTGTTCGGATTAGGTTCATGCTTGTGACATGAATTTACATGTATAGGCGAGTCATAGTCACATTACACGCCGCTTTTCGGTTTAGAAATCGCACGTTTGACGAAAAAATAAATACACATGTTAATCTTACTACGGCCCCCTCCCCCATTGTGATATTTCGTGATTTTTGTCGAACCCTCCCCCCACCTCACAACTTCCCCCCACTTCAAGCCTCACGTGATTAATGGCCAGCCCCATAGAGGTAAAGAGGACAATCTCTAATATGAGAATAGTTAAAAATGTGTCCATTTGTAGGCAGTAAATAACAGTTCAAAAATTCTTCACAACAGCGCTCGAGTAGCTACAGGGTATGATAAATTGCTGTAAAATAA
>DWHP01003301.1:0-13536 GCA_018247895.1 Parnassius honrathi
GCATGAAGTAGATTTGTATTGTAATAATTTTTAATAATTCGTTACCAAAACTTTAAATAATGGTAATTGCTACTTTTGTCTTTGTTTGTGTAATTCCAATAGATACATAGCTTTTTTTAGCTTTCCCAGCTTTCTTCCCCGGTCGAGCCGACCCATTCGTGCTACAAATATAGTACTAATATAATTGCAGCATGGCTCTGCAACGATTTAAAAGTATGCAATAGGCGATCTTGTTACTGACAGCCATTTCTTCCAGACAACCAATGAATGTATAGGATTACACGAAGATGACAGGAGTAGGGCAAATTGGTGTGACAAAAAAGATTACACATATTTATATATATATACACACATACTACGAACATATATACATACAAAAACTAAAATAGATATGTGTTGAATTAGTTAATTAATTGCAATCAATATACTACACCCTATATCATATTTATATAGCTAGTGTGGAAAGTATGTATACCAACAATCATAAATGCCCAAAAAATTAAAATAATTTTAATTAAACCTATGATCATATTATAAATTATTTTAGTGTTCAACGCGACTCAATAGTTCCTGGACCAAATCCGAAGAAGAAAACAGAAATATAACAAAATGATGTAGCTCGCAAGGCAATAAAGGGAAAAAGATCTTTATTTGTTATAGTTTAAGGTTGATTTCACACTAAATGTTATTTAATTTATGTCTTCATTTCCAAGTGATAGGAGTATTGTATAGTTCTTTTTTTGTGACCAATGATCGTAAGATTTGTGACTTTATTACTAGAAGCGATGGTTGTAATTAGGTTGAACTTAAAACTATTTTAATTTTTTGTCTTATTTCAAAAGTCAAATATACAAAAAACAAATGTAGCTGTTTAAGTTTACATTCACGTGGACAGTATTTAGCTATGATTTTGTACGAGGCCCGTTATCTAGTTGGTATTGTTGATCGAAGTAGTCAACACAAAACCGCATGCTACCGTCTTTCTTTTTTACCAACAACACGGGTGAACACCATGGACTAGATTAAGGTTCAATAACACCATCCTTCACCATTCCCTCCATCATGGTTTCCACCGCCTTTTCACGTACTTCCGGCAATCTTCTTAGCCGCTGGCGGATAGGCAATTCTTCTCCTGTGTTTATTTTGTTTAACTAAGGCCGGTTTTAGAGCTCGACTGACTGTCGGTGCGTATGTCGGTCGCGCTTGCCTTTTGTATGAAAATTCACAAGTCGTTACAGTGCTCGCATGCGTATATTGCTACGCACTGCGTACGAGAACCATCGGTCGAGCGCGTCCGCATGCGTACCGTCGGTCGACCGACGTGCTATGGAAACACGCCTAACGCCTCCAGTGCTACACCGATCGGTAGACCGAGGACCGTTTCTGATCTCGGCGGAAGAACAATCTTCTTAATGCTGTACACGTTCCCTGGTAACGCCCCTTCCACAAAAAGTTCTTCCTGTCCAAGTTTCAAAACACCTTGCTTAACGTCGATCTCACAAAAAATATTCCTCATAAAGTCTAGGCCCAGGATACAGTCGTCCAATATATCAGCCACGATGACATTATGCAGGTAGATTACGTTGCCTTGCTTCAACTTCATCTCCTTCTCTCCACCGATGGGTATGCGCTGACCGGTGGCTGTTACCAAATTAATGCGTTTTTGGTTGTATGCGGAGTCCCCAAAGAACTGTCTTATAAGTTGGGAACTGACAACCGTGCGCGAGGCTCCAGTGTCTATGGTCAGTTTACACGGCATTCCATTGATCTCGCCCTTAATGATTAGGCTGTTCCCATCGTGGGTTTGTGAGATCGAAATCTTTGGGGCTCTTTTAACATCAGCCAGCATCCGCCCCGCGGTCCTGGCTTTTACTCGTTTCCCTGCTGCTGTTGGGCGGTGCTGTAGGCCGCACTACCCTCTTGAGATCGTTCACTTTCGCTTTCTACGGTTCGCTTAGGGCAGCTGGATCGAAGATGGCCCCTTTCCGCACAGCCCTAGCACCTAGGGCTGTATCCTTTACTGCGGTTGCGCTTCTCCACCTCAAGAGCCCAATACTGTAGGTTTCCGTTGATGCGTTGCACGCGATCTTTGCTGCTGAGCTGCGCAAAAAAGAAGTGTTTCGGTTGAACGTCGCCTTATCTCGCCTCCAATGCCTCAAGGAGCTGCTCATAAGTCACTTTCTCAACGAGAGCTTCCAGAACGGTTAAGGCCTGGTCTCGCAGGCCTAGGGTGAGTGCAGTCATGGCCTGACTTTTATTCCAACCGTTCGCCTTCATAAAAGCTTCGAACTGGATTTTGTAGGCCGACCAGGAAGAAGTCCCGTCGAACGGTGGTACTTTGAACCCACGTAGCGAAGGTGTAGTAGCTACTACGGGAGCTATACTTCCATCCCCAAGTTTGAATTCGTCCAGTGAATTCTTCATGTCAGCCATTACGTTGTCAACCCGATTGTTCCTTCACCTCCCTTATCTCTTTCCCGAAGTTACGTCCGTCACGAGGAGCATCTGCTCTTCCTGTTAGCGGGCCTGTTCCTCCTGCTGCTCCTTCAACCAACAGGCCTGCTTCTGCAGCATCACCATCAGAGCACTTAAGTCACGTGCTGCCGATATAGGAGCTACTGACGGACCGGCCTCCGTGGCCGGCGGCTGGCCCTCCGACGTCCACGGCGTTGCACCACTAAATCGTCTCTGATCCGTCTCCTGCTGGCGTTGACTTCAGGTACGGACACCCTCCGTTTCCTCCTTAGGTAAAATCGGCATGTTTTTTTTTGTTACGCGCTTAGGGTTTGTGACAATAAAAACTGCCGATTGAATTACCAAAATTGACAGTTTAATTACTGAACACCGATTAAAACTTAAATCATACTAATAATTATTCACACTTAACACTAGTTCACTTTATTTCACTCCGAAACCTTCGCTCGTATCGCCAATTCAATACTTGATATCAGATGGCGCTAGTGCCATCAACTGTGGCGCGCAACATTACTTACGGAATACGATGAGCTACGACGTCATCTTAACACAAAAGTTTGATCGAATAATAACTATGAAAAATCTGCGCCGAAAATAGAAGTACCTGAATTCTCGGGCAGCTACATGCGATGATTTCCTTTCAAGATCTTTTTTGGACGCAATTCACAACAATCCTACGATCAACAAGGCACAAAAGATGCAACACCTGAAGACAAAGTTGAGAGGGGAAGCTGAACGGCTAGTACAACATCTCAGCATCGGCGCTAAACACTATGACTCATGCTGGGATATACTTACTCGGCGCTACGACAATATGCGTCTACAGTTTATATCTTTCGTCAACACCATGCTCAAATTGCCTGTAATACAACACCCTGAAAACTATAACTAAAAAAAAGATGCATGACGTCATAATTGAATGCCTGAACGGGCTCGCTAACATCGGTATCGAAACATCCACAGAGCACAGAGAGCTACCTAACTTAAACGACTTTCTCTTCTTTCTCGATAACAAGTTTATGGCATACGAAACCATGAAAAATTTGAAGAAAAAATACCCTAACGTACAAAACCAAGGCCAAGAAAAAACAAGTAACTACAAGAACTTTCCCGCCAAAAACATTTATATGAAACTAAGAAAGCTTACAACAAAACTTATTTCACTACTTCATCTATTGGGCTATGTCCTAACTGCGAAGGAGATCACATATAGATGTAATGCCCCGAGTTCATTGACACGAATGCTATACAACGCAATAATACAGTTGCGAAATTACATGTATGCGAAAACTGCTTGTATAGCCACGGAAATGCTAAGTGCACGAAAACTAATACCTGCAAAGAGTGCAATAATAGATTCCACACTCTGTTGCAAGACTACAAAGAAAAATGCGCCTACAACTACTGAAACTATTAACGGCGTGAGGAACAACATCATTTCTCACCCATCAACTTCAAATCAACTTAACTGCAAACACTTATCTAACGACAACATCGAGATCCTACTTACTACCGTACAGCTGCACGTACTAACTGCCAACGGCAACTACGTCACTCTTCGAGCCCTACTCGATCAGGGCTCGCAAGTTAACCTCATAACGGAGAGCGCTGCCCAACTGCTTAAACTACCCGGAAAACGACTTAGCGCTATGGTTTTAGGAGTTGGAACTGCATCTGGAGTCTGTGAAGGAAGCCTAAATATTGCCTGCAAGTGTATTCACTCTGATTACTCGTTCGAGATGCAAACACTGATCGCGAGAAAATTTATAAATTACTTACCCAACTCAACATTCGAAGCAGCTAACTGGCCTCACTTAAAAAACTTAAAACTGGCAGATCCGGAGTCCCGAAAGAAGAAAATTAGTCCCTTATTGCACAATAAACACACTTAGGGTAAATATCCCGTGGCAAGATGTAAACTTTCAACTGTCACGTCACCCCGTCGATCTCAACAAGATGACTAAATACTAGGAGAAGGATATTACTTAGAATGATAAGGACATGCAAAAACCATTATAAAGAAACAGTGAAACGCGCACTAGACGGAAAATACATCGTTGAGATGCCATACATTCCCAACTATGAAGAAACGTTGGGAAAAACTAAGCCTATTGCCATCTCTGAGTACCTACAAGTCGAAAAATGATTTCGAAGCAAAAGCAGACTCGCTGCCATGTATTCCGATTTCATACGTGAATACATCAACCTGGGATATATGAAACCGTCGTTGACGTCATCGTCACTATAAAAAGAGTGTTACCTACCTCACCAAGTCCTACTGCGAAAACATTCAACTACAATCAAACTGAGGGTTGTTTTTAACGCCTCACAAAAAACTACAAGCGGCTACAATCTCAACCAATTACACGAAAAGGGTCCCAATCTACAAAAGGATATACAAGTCCTCATAATAAAATGGTGATCCTACCGGTATGCCTACACTGTGGACATTAAAAAATGTACCGCTGTATTTGGATTACTGAAGGTCAGCAAAAATTACAAAAAATAATATGACGCGACTCTTCAACTGAGGAAACCTTCCAACTATGCACAATTACCTACGGGATGAAGTACGCTCCGTGGCTAGCGATGCGCACACTCAAGCAACTCGCTATAGACGACGGCCACGTACATCCCGAAGCGGTCCATATACTTCAAAAATCAGTTTTACGTTGATGACCTTGTAAGTGATCATATTCGGATGGATTCCGCTAAACAACTTCAAACATCACTTATAAATCTACTTCGCGGCGGCAGTATGAACTTACGCAAGTGGTCTGCGAATCACCTGCGTTACTAGAGAACTTATCCGGGGGTCAAATCTCTACGAAGAATAATTTTGACTTCAAACATGAAGAGTCAATGAAGACGCTCGGCATTGGATTGAATCCACAAAGAGATACTTTCACATTTTGAGCTGGGATTTAAAGAAAAAACTGATACCTCAAACTACTGAAAGGCAACTATTGTCCGATGTCTCTAAACTTTATGACCCGTTGGGCTGGCTGTTGCCGATCACTGTTACAGCAGAACAACTGTTTCAACAAGAATGGGTGAGCAAACTACAATGGGACGAGACCTTACTAGCAGATATACTAAGCGACTGGATGAAACTGAGAGCTGAACTACCCCTGGTCAAAAACATCAAACTGAACAGATGGCCAGTTGCATGTCATGACCTTGTGGGCAAAACTCTGTCGACGTAGTTGCGTTCCAACTGTGGGCGCACGCGCACGTGCTATTTTCGTCGCGCAAAGTTAGTCACATGTTTACGCGTTGGTCGTCGTTTACCGCTTGTTGGAAGAGCGTGCAGTGCACGTGTCGCGACAAAGAAAACCTATAGGTCTCTTGCCAGCCAGACCATAATAAAAACAGAATAGCAGGACATACCTGCGCCGCGAGAAACTTAAATACCTACTGTTGCAGGGTTGACACTGTCTTTTTGTTTAACAGGTAAGTTTCATTTAATTTTATAAGTAGTTTTAATATTTACAAACGTAATAGTCAGGTGACCACTGAACAAAATCTGTAGGTTTACGCTGAACGAAATAAATATTTTAATGTTATTAAAAGAAGTGTATTACCAATACCGACACCTACAATATACCATACGTTGTAGTACTACTATACTGCACAGAACATTTTTCGTTTTTCAGCATAAAATACATTTTTAAGTTTCTAGATCTCACTTTCCCTCACTTCTACTTGTCTCCTGTTTTATTATGCGTGCTCTGTTTATCCGATACGTAATATATAGTTTATAATATTTACAAACATAATACATACGTATTTGTGTATTGATATAGTAATATGACCCTTTAATAAAAAGCTAATTTACTTAAACAAACCCATATCTAGCAAAATTGTATAAAAGTCAACAAAGTCCCAAATAAAAGGGATTGCGAAGTGCGGCGGTGGCCGTCCCCGACTCGGCCAGACTTTTCCGACTTAGCTAGTGTCGTTGAGTGCGTGCTGTGGCTCTTGAGTACGAGTCCGTACCGGCACGTATTAATGTTGTTAGGTACATTTCTTAGAAAATAGCCTATTATTCTGTTTTTACTATGACAAGGCTGTACTTAATAGTAACTATTCGCATTAATTAGCCATTCGTCCTGAAGAGCATCGCAGTTGTTAGAGTAACGCCGCCGTAAGGTACGCCGCACCGCCCCGCATTCGAAGATGGCAGGTTAGTTTATTTGGTCTTATGAACATGTAATTACCCGCTAGTCCTTCGAATGTATCCACTTAACTTAAATCAGCCTCTACCTGTATGTCCGAGCTGTCGTAGGAAGTAATTAAGAGCCCCCAAAACGTGGGCGCCTCGCGGGCCACACCTCCCGCATAGGCCAGGTTTTTCTGGTTACCTGCGCATACCATTTCTGGCTTTATCTCGAGTTAAAGATTCTTACAAAACCTGTGGTTCAAATCACGCGTTTAATTTAATTTAATGAATTAGTTAGTGGCCCATAGACGTTCCCACCAAATTGTATTTTTTTATAATAATAATATTTATTTCAATAAATTGTACTACTAATTCAAACAATATCTTAATTTAAAATAGTCTACAATAACAGGTACCTGAACAAAGATAAAACTGTACTTGTATCTCGGTGTATGTGCTAATTGATATACTGCAAAAATTTTAATTTTTTCCAATATAAAATGAATAACATACCGACTAATTAGGGTCAAACTTGGTAAAATATGTTATCATTAATTAACTTATGATATTTCTGTATCATGGTATAACAAATTTTATAACCATATTCTAATTACGTTTTTACAATCTGCGATTTTTTATTACTACTGATTAATAGAAGAAAGCACCAAATAATTTTCGCCAAATCGAATAATTGGATGAATCTCATGAATTTTTAATAAAAAAAACTTTTTTCACGCTGTTGTATGTAAGCAATAAATATTAAACTTTGTTTCTTTCTTTTTAATTCGAATTTGAAGATCTACAGTGAAAATTTTGAAACTGCGATTACTATGATTTATACAGATTTATTAAAGTGTCGGTACGCTACTGGTTACATCTTGATAAAGTGCATAAGAACCGAATTCTGTAATTTCCTTTTCCCGTTCGAAACAACGAGGGACAGAGCAATTTCACACTAACGTAGTTTACGTGCCCCAGTAAGTTAGCAAAACGCGCCACGAAAAAGCGATACCAAAAACAATAAAGCAAAACTTAGAACTTCATAGCCTTGCTTTATTAGCGAGTAATTGAATAATTACGACATCGTTAGTTTCTAAAACTCTCATATTATACATGTTCAGGAAAATAATAATATTCCCTCAAATTTACTTAATTATGGTTCTAGCTAAATATTATTAAATATTCAATAAATCGAAATCATTCATTCGGTTTATACATTTCTTATTAATACTATATTACACTGATAGGTTAAATTATCAAAAATAAAAACATAGTGTTATCAATTAAAAATTCTTGACGAAAAAGTAATTTAGGAAAGGATAAAAAATTATCAAAACTACATTAAAGTTAGAAATCGATATTTTCTGGATGTTAGCTGTCTGTATGTCGCTGACAAATAACAAATTCACAACTGGTAAATTCAAAACATCATCATCATTTTTGTAAAGATCAAAGAACAGTTTAAAATGAAGTATCACGTTTTGCGATATAATATATAACCATGAGATCTCTATAATTCTTCCTGTAATTAATGGAAGAAGATTAGAATAGTTGAAAGGTCATAATGCCTTTTACAGCTTATTAGAACAAATAAGAGATGAATTAAGATTATGGATTCTGTTACTCCGCCATAATTGTCCATTTATTTAAGAACCTAAAGTTAGTTACAGCCTATATACGCCCCACTCCTGGGCATAGGCCGCCGCTCATTTTTAAAAGAATTTAGAAACTTGCAATCAAAAATACGAAACTAAAAAGTGACATTGACAATTTGCAATAAATTCTAGTTTCTTGGAAAAATATTTATATATTTTTTTATTAGTCACAAGTGCTCAATCAGTACCTTCGCTATTTTACCTAAGCCGGATTCAAATCTACAGAATTTCATTCTATACACTTGAACAGTAGACATAATTCTTCCTCGCTGGCGTTACTGTCTCATAAAGTGGAATGGTCCTTTGTTTTCCATGTACTTAATGAATTCACCTTTAACTTCATAATTAAACTCATAATGTTTTACAACTTAATCACTTTTTTTGTTACAACATACATGCTTTTTTGGATCCTTTACCTAAAGTGTAAAATGAAGCAGTATTAATATCACACTGCTGTCTGTGTACCTATCCGTGAGTCAGTTAGTTGATGCTCTTAGCTCGGTAGGTAATGCCTAAAGGCATTATTAAGTTCACCAATTGTAGAGTTTGTGAGTAACAAAGATTTTAAATAAATTAATATGTAAAGCATATCTCTATGGCAGGCAAATGCAAAATGAAATATTGTGCTAGCGAGCCGTTATTACTTTCCTTATGATCTTCAGAATATATAAATGTAAAAAAGTAGTACTTACTTTTTTAATATAGTGTGTACCAGTAGCAATTGTATGCGTGACAATAAAACACCAATCTCTCAATCTATAAATATGTAATGTAGTTATATAATATGGAAGAAAAATATACATTTATGTATATAGTCCATTGAAAGCATCATTTTTATGTTTATGAATATAATACGAATGAAATAATAGCTAAATAACAGCTTCTGAATTCGATGCTGAGACAGTGTAAAAATTACTTTCCTTTTTTTAAATTTTTAAAGTAGGATGTATTTTCTTAAGAACATTTTATTATTTTTAATGTGTATATGGTGTAACTTATTAAATCTACCGGAGTTCCAAAATTAACACGTCCGAAAGCGTTCTCTAGTTAGCCTAAGAAGACCATGAGTAGGCTTTAGGCTTTTAACTGGTGTGAGTCCGACATTAATTTAATATGTGGTAGAGCCACGATACGGCTATACGGTGAATGTAGCACGATTGGCACGTAGGCTCGGCCGGGGAAGAACCACCCTCTTACAGAAAATCAGCGTAAAATAGTAGTTTAATGTTGCTGTATTTCGGAGTGCAGAGAACCGGAGACCTTTTTTACTGCAAATAAGGCATTCCATATTAGTTCTCAGGTTCAGTTTAACCGAGGATATATAATGTCTATGGGTGCCAGCATCCACTTACCATCAGGTGGACTGTGTGTTTGTTTGTAACCCTTATTCTATAAAAATGGCAGTTCTTGCATCAGCGAGGCGGGTATGCGTAGGCACGTCTCCATAAAAATGGTTATCAGCTAATTGACATTAATAGACATGAACTAGAACAATTTTATTTTAAACTACTGACTCGCGGACAACCTACCAACACTATTTATAACAAAGTCCAAGGAGTCTAAAGTAGCCGACGCCACTAGCACAAGGACACTGGTTGACTGGGCATGAAGCTTACAAATCACCGCTCCTATTCGGATCCTTACGATATTCGTAGGCTTGCAAAGCTTTCCCCATCAAGTAATGTGCCGAGATTACTTCATGGTAAAGAGCAGAAACCAGTGACTTAATCCCTTAGTTGAAACAGCTACAAGGCAGGCCTGATCTTGATCACTATGGAAATTATGAAACAATTCTTTCTGCATACTCCGTACCAACGGAATTTCCCACTGCTTTTGTTGATTAACATCCAGTGGAAAATTTTCGCTGGGACAGTGTTTGCCATGTCCACTTATCTTTTGCAGCAAATCACAGGTTTGCTTTATAATTTAAAATTATACAAAATAAGTTACTGACGTTATGGAAGCAAGCAAAGCGGGCAATGCAATGCTGGAAAGATTTCTTACACCGATACCTCCAAATTTTATAGTAAAATTAGCATGAGTCCAAACTCTTGTATATAAAAATAAGTTTAGGATTTATTCTGTAGCTGTTTGAAGATTACTATCAATTTCTTTTAAAACATCCACTTGTTCGGAGTATGCAAATCTGGGTACAAAAAGACAATATTTTAAAATAGTAAGAGTAATATGGGGGTTAGTAGATATACAATTTATAAAGATGGTTTAAAAATTGATCAAATTTTGTTTTTAAAATAGGTGTAATAGTATCGAAAAATAAAGAGGTATCTAGCAGTTATAGCGATTTTGCAATGACAGTTTTTATTCCTGGAAAAATATAATCGAAATTTTGAATTAAAATATCTTTGTAAGAGCTAAATATATTACTGTAAATAAATATTTCATATTAATTGCTATTTGGATCAAGACCAATATTTTTAAAATTTAAATAATTTTTCGGGAGATTTATGAATTCTATAAGAAATAATTGACTTAGAAAATAATCAACTAACGCTATTTTCGAACAACAAAAAATACCAAGAAAGTATACTTCAATTTTATGTTGTACTTAAAGGACAGCTCAAAGTCCACCATCCTGTTGAGCGTGATATGCGCAAAACCTTGCAGTTTTGTCGGTATTTCTATATATGCAAAGGCACCACACGTAGTTTTTGTGGGAATATCAACTATAAACAAAACCGCGCACGCGCGATCAGTATATCATATTAGATCATAATACTTCGGAAGTTATGTTCGTATAAAAATATTAGGTATACTCTCACCGCGCCAAAGTTCATCACTTGTTTAGAGATTAAGATGTAGACACACGTTTGTTCGCCTTGCATTTGCCTATTTACGACTTTAACTTTTCTTATTGTTTTATTAGTTTCTGCCTTATTATCTTATTCCTTTTGATTGTATACAGTGTAGTATCTTTTCGCTTGCTTTATCGTCTTCAGTGACCGTGTGAAATGTAAATTCCAATTTAAATAATTATTACTGATTTATATTGAACTTTGGACTTGTAGTTTTAAATATATTAATCGCTACATGTTCTATTTCTAGGAATGAATTTAGAGCACTTACAGAAGAAGCAAATAAAATCATCAGATTATTAAATTAAAACCGTAAATGTAACCGTCGTTAAGGAAATACAATTAATGCACTCGTTGTTATAAAATAAAAATACAAGGGAAATATAATAACAATAACATAATGACGATGCTTCCGTTACTGATCATAATAATGATACAGTACAGTAGTCAAAAATATAAGTATAAATGAGTATTTTTATAGAAGGTTGATTAAAAAATGCTTATTAGTAGATTTTGAAAAACACAGCAGAATAACAGTTCAAGTATATGTTATTGTGTGGATTTGTCCACAATTTTTTAAATTTTTCTTTTTATTGTAGTATTTTAATGTATTTTTTCTAATCCTAGCTATAGTTTAATTTGTTAATAACACTTACGGGCTCTGCCTGAAGTCAATAAATATATAATAACTATTATTAAACATAACAAACTTCCTCGACTCAGAAAATATTAAAATTGTGTTGTACAGTCGCTTTGCTATGTCCACACACAACAAAAGAAAAGCAACAATAGTGTACTAGCGCTGATATTGAAAGGTGTTATCACCCGCGTAAATTATTTCCGGACGGATTCGTTTTTTATATTGCGAAATTAAGTATCCGCCGTGACTGACTTGTTTGCGATGTCTTACTCAAAAGAGGAATATTATAATATGTTGATGTCTCGGGAAATTTAACTGAATTATGCAGAAATTCAGATATTATATGCCGGTATTGCAAATACATAGAGGTACAAGGCGGACATATTGTACAACGTCTTCGTGGTCGTCAAGTAGACATAGCGATGAATTAGTGTCTGTGTGTATAATTATCACAAACGGTTGAAATAAAATTTTAAAGCAGTGATAATCGACTACTAAAGTGATTACAGCAGAGTGATGTGACGAAGTCAAAGAAGAAGCGCGCTTCGTCTTTTATATACGCCGCTGTTACTTGCTGTTTCAGTCTTAATAATTCCAGGCAGTGCCCTACACATAAAATTTACAAATATTATTTGATTAAAATTTAATTTGATTATTTTTATATCGAGTTTTTCACAGTAAAGTTATTTCTATACGTTTGAATACTGTTTCTGATATAGCACTAAACGGGAACAGGGTTTTTGTTACGTATTGTATACGTCCCATTTATATGTTACCATTACCATTTCCGGGTACACATTACCCCAAATGAATTACAAATTATGTGGAGTCTAGTAAATGGTATTACAAGCGTAAGTTGTTTAAGGTATGAACATATTTATTCTTATCAAAGCTATTTAAGTTTTTATTTACGTACATTACATTTTCATAAATGTATTACGATGCCAAAGTTAAAATTAATATGTTCATTTCTTGAAAATTTTCACTAAGGAACTGTTTATAATTTAAGGTATAAATCGCCTGTGCGGCTCGCTTTTGCAAAACAAATGTCAGTCACATTAATTTGTAGCAAAATTTCATGAGATATTACGCTACGAAAGTTAAATAAACTAATCTAACAGTCTCAACACAACTATTCTTACATCATATGCTGCGGAACTATGTCTACCTGGTAACTAAGATATATGGGGTCTCATTGAAGATTCGCGTCAATAGTAATACCAAGAAAATCATTGGTACCCCCAATACTCAACTGCTCCCCATTTATGGGAACATTGGTATTCGAATGCTAAACACATTAGGTATTTTATATATTTTGTCTTATTGCCGTTTAAGAGCAAATTGTTGGCGTTAAATCAACGTACTAATTTTGATAGAACATTATTTACATTGACAAAATTAGCTGACTGTCGTTTTAGATTGAAAATTAAAGAGGTTTTATCAGCAAATAGTTGTAGCAGGAATGGGTCGGCACGATCGGGGAAGGACCACGCTCTCACAAAAAACCAGCGTAAAATAGTAGCTTAATGCTGCTGTATTACGGATCTAATGGGCCAGCAGCTGGCCGACTTCATGGAGACAGAGGGACTCTTTATGATGAAATCTTTCTTCCAGAAGCGGCCCCACAGAAAGTGAACCTGCTCCAGCCCCGACGGTTCGACAAAAAATGAGATTGACTTCATTATGACGACCAGACACCAACTGTTCAGTGATTTCTCAGTGATCGCAAGGGTGAAAACTGGCAGCGATCACCGAATGGTTAGAGGCACACTGAACCTAAACGTTAAGTTG
>DWHP01003302.1:0-13535 GCA_018247895.1 Parnassius honrathi
GAATGAAGTCCCCTGATATTGCAGAAATTCACGGATAGCGTGGCAGGGGTCGCCTTGGTCTTGTTGCTCCGTTTACCCCGAGCAGTTGTAGTCTTGAGCGGAATTTTGCCCTCCCCCCAGAATACGCGGGGTAGCCTGAGCACCCACGATCAGGAGTGGAGTAACTTGGTCGTGGATGTTCAGTTCGGGATTCTCCAAGGGTACTGGTACCCTCCTGGGGTAGTCTTACGTTTAATTCCGCTACCATGTTGATGAGGGGGGAGGGATTTGGGCATCCGGCCACCTGCACTCATCAGACGAAACACAGAAGCAGAGCTTCCATTTCACGCTGGTATTCTGGGAGGTCGTGGTACCACACCGGTTTGAGCCGGCCCATACGTGCAACAGCAAAGCTGGTGAGCCCTTTCCCATTTGTGCCAACGCGTTTGTGCTTCTACAACAATCTAGCTGCTGTGTGGCTTTATAACGTGATTTTTTCTATGGTGGTGCGTAATTTATTTGAACACACAAATCATTGATTCAATCTATTGCAAGCCAACTTCGAAATATCCATCAATTCCCTCAATCATGCATACTCATCAATCAATCAATCAGATCTACTCCACAATATTACTGCATATATACTTTTTTTAATAGAATAAAGGTGAAAACGAGTGCACAGTCTACCTGATGGTAAGTGGATGCTGTGGGCCATAGACATCTACAATTATCCTTAATTAAAAATCAAAATGCAGATGCGTTGTCACTCCTGAGGACTAAGATTGAATGTCTCGTTTCTAGTGGTAAGAGTTCCAGTTCTCTACATTCACCATACGAATTACAGAAGCGTTAAGCTGCTTTTTTACGCTGGTATTCTGTGAGAGCGTGGTGCTTCCCCGGTCGAGCAGATCCATTCGTGCTACAACTATAATATCCCCGCAGCGTGGATCTACCATGCCCTAAAGAGACCTGATAGAGGATAAAGGACTCGCTTGAATCCAGGCGAATCTGGTTTTAGTCCGCGCTGACCAATGGTGTTTAAAACACCATTGGTCAGCGCGGATTAATGTGGAAGGGTGTAGTAACAAGAAAGAATGCGACAAATGTGCCTTTGTTAGTGAATATTATAATTAAATGAGTGTGCGTATAAAACTGTCAATTCGCTAGCTAAATCTTAACTCATAGAAATACGACAGTTCTTCACTTTAAAAAGGATACAGTTACCGCAGATGAACAGGATAATAAAATAAATACAGGCCAATATCCCGACCGAGCCGACACCACCATACGCTTTGATACCTTCATACATGACAGCGTTCCAGTCTTCACCTGTTAAGATCTGCAAATGGGATAGTAATTTTAATTATGTTTATTTTTAATCTGCAGGTTTATTTTAATTAGTAAGAGTATTTTAAACATCTTTAACACATGGTTAGTGCTTTGTTAGAGAATTCAAACGATTTACGAGTACAGCAGTTGACGAGTTTTCAACGCTGAAAACTTGGTACAGCTAAATGCGCTTATTTATTTTTATTTATCAATTACATGATGATTGCGTACTTCGGACTATACAATGCTTGCACCAATCATTTCCCACTGAAGAATCAAGGAACATTTTTATATAAAAAGGGTGACAAACGAGACAAAAAGAATTATCAAAATCGATTCACCTAGAAAATAGTTCTGAGGTAGAACATGCACATACACATAAAAGCACATGCAATCGTATGAAGTATCTCCAATTTTTTGAAGTCGGTTAAAAAGTGTCCTACTACTTATAATAAATTATATTTTAAAACGTAACCTGCTTTTATTCAATGACTTACCTGAAAAACTGTCAGTAACGCTTGCCAGAAACAATCGAAGTTATGGCGGTCCTTTTCTTCCACTGGGTCATAATTAAACTTTCCGCCGAACACTTGCATGCCCAGAAGCGCAAAGATCATGATGAAGAGGAACAACAGCAGCAGGAGCGATGCGATCGACTGGATCGAGTTGAGTAGAGACGCCACCAAGTTCGAGAGCGATCGCCAATATCTAAATATTAATGAAACTGTTTGTAAAATAACAGTGAATAAAATACAGTGAATAAAATAACTGTGAGTAAAATAACACTGAATTTTTTAACTTTTATTATTAAATTGGAAAGTTATTATGAAACGGTGTTTAAAAATATTAAAAGCCTCTTTTTATAGAATAAGAGTGACAAAAAAGCACATAGTTCACCCTATGGTAAGTGGATACATGGCTGAAATTTAGATGCGTTGTCACCCTTAAGGGCTAAGATGGAATGCCCCATTTCCAGTCAACATTAAGCTGTTATTTTATGCTGGTATTCGGCATGAGCCCCGAATACCTAACGGATGAATCCGGAATATTTTCGGCTTTTTAAAAATTGATTTTTGTCCGAAATGCGCAGAATGAACTTACTGTGTCTTGAGGTCTTGCCGCGGTATCTTTGGGTTTAGTTTTAATTCTATTAATTACACGATCCTAAGTAGGTGGTAGTACCCAGGCTCCTTATCTATTGTAAATTGGGATGTTTTTTAATCGGAAATTAAAAACAAATAAAATAAAGCGAGATAAAATCCGTAAAACTAATTTTATTTGTATATTGACATCCAATCACTCATGAATGTCTACTCTCTACCTGATCGAGCCACGCTGCAGCTATATTGTGGTTGTTGCACGGTTTGGTCAGCTCTATCGGGTAACGATCACGCTTTCACAGAATACCAGCATAATATGGCAGCTTTATGCTGCTGTATTTCGTAAAGTACCTGTAGAGAACCGGCTACTCGCCGGTTCTCTACAGTCACTTTAATCCTCAAGGGTGACAGCGGGTTTTTTAGTCCTCAAGGGTGACAACGGATTTGCATTTTGATCAGTAGATGTAAATGTCTATAGGCCACCGTATCACATACTATCAAGTTGACTGTGTTTTCGTTTGTCACCCTTATTCTATAAAATAAATGTATATAATTACCACGGTCAAATGACCTTCGAAAATGAAAAATAGGAGAGATTCAGTTTCCATGCAGACGGATCCACGGTCAGAAGCTAGTTAAAATATTATTACAAACAATAGTTTATTTCTTGAGTATAATTCCACTTACTTAGTAACCTTAAAAACTCGCAAGAGTCTCACGCATCGAAGTACAGAGATCCCAAGAGGCGGCATCACCTCCGTTTTCGTGAGCACCATTTCGCTGATCGAACCGATCACCACAAAGCAGTCGAATCGATTAAATAGCGACACGAAGTAGCCCTGAGTACAGTGAAAGTGGAAGTTAAATAAGATTTCATCATCATTAATGGCATTTATTAATTTTAACTTTAATTCCTATTAGCATTTAGGTTTCAATTGTTTTGATAAGACCGACGCTGAAGTCATCAAATAGTTTTTAATAACTGTGAAAAGAAACTTTTGTATATTATTATGTGAGAATATCAGTGAGTTCGCGCTTATAGTAAGAACTTACACCATATTATGTGACTGCCTCGTTGCCCGGGTTCGAATCCTGGGTCGGAAAAAAAATCAATTCTTGGCGGTGTCTCACCCCCGCGCCTCGAAAATTACGTTAAGCCATTGGTCCTGCACCTGATCTCTCTCCGGTCGTGTCGGGTTATCGTCCGATCGGACTATGAGACTATGAGAGTGAGGGAATAGAGAGTGAGGGAATAGAGAGTGCACCTGTGCTTGCATACTCAGGCACTATAATCCCGTTTTGCGCCAATGGCTAGATTCCATGACCGAAATTCAGTGTGATGGACGTTATGTGTCTGAGATGAGAGTATAAGTTAATGACGTCGCAGCCAAATAAACATCTTATTTGCATTTAAATAGTAAAAAAATATGTTTGTACGTTAGCAATCCATCAAGTATTGCGACATACAAATTGTTATTACATTGTATTACATATTATCTTATTAACTATAGTGTCTACTCCTTTAGTTCAAAACATCTATTGTTATTGAAATAGGCATGAAACTCGACTTAAATTACTGATTGTACAAACCATAAGATTTTACGATACTATATTCGTGAAAATGATTATTTTTAATAGGTGACAAATTGTTAACGATTCAAATTTTATTAGCGTCTTTTTTAGAAAAGTGAATAAATACCTCAACTAATGAAATTAAAAATTAATCAACTCACTTGTAACCCCAAACTGTACATTTTGACCAACATTTCGAGCGTGAACAAGGCCACGAAAAACGCGTTGCCATACTCTTGAAAGAAATCCAACCATTCGGGCTGTCTGAAAAGAAATAAACAGCGGTATCAGAAGATTAAAAAATATTACGTAGCTGGCAATCGCGAAAAAATCTGCTAGTTATAATTATTTTAGTGATCTACAGAGATAATAGTTTTCTTTATCTCCATACTATCCATACAAAACACGTAAAGCTGTTGGTCCTGCGCCTGACCTCACCTGTCGTCTCGGTGTACCGTCCCATCGGACTACGAGAGTGAGAAAGGGAGAGTGCACCTGTGCACTGCACTGTACAACTCACATTCATGCACTATAGTTATGTTCTGCGGAGAGTACTAGTATGAGACTAGCCACCGTGTACCGAAGTGTGGAATCTTTATTATTATCCATAGACATACAAAGCTCTATGACACACTGGGCATATGCATCCTTCCATTTCTGACGTTTTTGGAGTTTGATCTTCCTATAAATGTCGATGGACTGCACACGTTCTGGATGTTTTCCTTTTCCGCCTTGTATTTAAAATTGAAATTACCAATGTCAGGGGTGCAAGTAGAGACTAACCACAGTTTGCTCTTGGAGGCATTTTACGTACATAAATTGCTCATGAAAAAAATCCAGACCCTGTTATTTGGAAGACGCTGTTTCTCATCTCCTGACATGTTTTTCTCTGTCCCCTCTTATAACACTCACCGGACGGTATGGGGTAGTGGATATTCCTATTTTTATAAAATAATGGTGACTAACGAGCACATAGCCCATTTGATGGTTAGTAGATGCTGTGGCCCGTAGACATCTATATTTATCATCGATTAAGTATCAAAATGCAGATGCGTCGTCACCCCTAAGCCCTAAGAAATAACACGGGAATACCTTGTTTCCAGAAAAAAGGCTCTCCAGTTTTCTACACTCACCAAACGAAACGCATTATTTTACGCTGGGATTCTCTGAGAACGTGGTCCTTTCCCGGTCGAGTCGACCCATTCGTGCTACAACCACAATATAGCCGCAGGATGGCTCTACCACGTATAAATTCTTACACTACACGATTAATTAATACGAATACTCACTGATAATGCTCGCTCGCAAGAACTACAGTGTTGAGGAAGACCAGAATAATGATAAGCCAGTAGAATGTCTGCGATTTCACAGCGCGACGGCAAGCGCGCTTCATGCGACGATTCACCTAGAATAATGTCGAAATATAAATGCATCATCATCATCATTAAACGCCTTTTCCAGTCTACTGTTACACATAAGCCTCTCTCAAGGAATGCCATAAAGCACGGTCCCGAGCCACCTGCATTCATCGACTTTCTGCATGTTTTACCAGGTCGTCACTCAATCTATAGGGGGGTAGTTCCTTACACTTCGCCTACCGGTTGATGGTTCTTCGAGCTATATGGCCGACCCATTGCCACTTCAGATAACTTATCCGTTGGGCTATGTCGGCCCCTCTGTTTCTACTGCGGATATCCTCATATCTAAGTTTATCATGCAGAGAAACCCCGAGCATAGTTATCTACATAGCTCGCTGATCAAACTTGAGCTTGTATAAATTAGCTATGATAAAATGGATATAACAGTGTATATTTAAAAGATAGATTTTTAAAGAGCAATTAGATATATTCATTTACGTAAAATTATAACACACAATATTTGTAGTAAGCACCGGTTTATAATAAGTAGAAAAAATGTTATAATTATTTAAAAAAACTACGTAACAAAATTATCATACATTCCCCGTGGTACACGTTGAGAATGCTCCCGCTAAATGGTTTTTGAGGAACTAGCACTCTTGCCACCAGTGGCAACGACAGGACGCGGATACAGTTCCTTTAGGAACTTCATAACGCGGACAGATTGGACCCCAAGGAGCAATAGTTTCTACAGCACATTGCATTAATATGTAGTCATGTGTCAGGGCTTTATATCTGTGCCAATAACTCAGTTCAATAGCCATTATTATTACAGTCTTTCACAAGTCTATCGCTGAACATACCCCAAAAAATGCTATAAATCAAAGCACCAGCGTCCATCGTCATAAGTTACTTACTAGACTTCCTTAAGTCACCGCATCTAGTATGGGCCGATTAATGTAATATAATAGACTATTAATTTGAATTGAATAAAACTAACTTTATGTATTATATATTTAAAAAAAAGGGTGACAAACGAGCACACAGTCCACCTGATAGTAAGTGGATGCTGTGGCCCATAGACATTGAGTGCCTCGATTCCAGCAAAATTGGTCTCCGGTTCTCTATACTCACGCTATTTTACAATGTTATTTTGGGAGAACGTGGTCCTTTCCCGGTCGAGGCGAACCATTCGTGCTACAACCATAACGTAGCTGCAGCGTGGCTCTACCACGTATGAATATATCATGCAGATTTAAATCTGGTTCATATTTAAAAGATGAATGTAGCCCGTCAATCATCCCTTCCACCGGTAACAATAAGCGCTGAATTAAACGTGATGAAATCTGTAAAATTAATTTTACTTAAAGTGTAGTGTTCGCGTAAATATAAGAAATCATTAAATTACTTACTTTATCAAAATCATTCTTCCAACATTCACCAATTGACACCTTCTTTTTCGGCTCCGTCATCTCGATGCCTAAGTTGTCAGTGGAGTCATTTTCGTCTGTTGTCTGACCTGCGGATATTATTTTTACTTGTGGTACTATTATATATAATATAACATATACTACCGAGACCACTAACCAAAGTTAAGAAATATTAATTATGGTAAGTAACTAGCGCCGCCTGTGAACAACCGCAACACCAGGGGAATTGCAGATACGTTGCCAGCCTTTTAGGAAGGAGTAAGCTCTTTTCTTGAAGGTCCCTAAGTCGTATCGGTCCGGAAAAGTCGCCGGTGGTAATCAATTCCACAGAGAAGTTGTACGTGGAAGAAAACTTCTACTAAAACGCACAGTAGTGGACTGCCAAGCATTTAGATGGTGAGCATTCAGAATTTTGACGCGATGTGCGTTCGTAAATTAGGTCAAGCCGAGAAGCATGACCCGGTGAGTTGGTGCCGCTGAAGAAATAAGTGGTAACATCCTTTTAAATCTGTAAAAGTTATTTAATTAGGAATGATAATACATTCATTGGAAGGTGCAAGGAATAAGTTGACAAATTTTACCGCAATCTGATGAACGGTATGACTGCGCATAAAATACGAACAAACAAACATTAGAATCTATATATTAGACTGGCGATTCGTCTCGGATTCTCATGCGTTATATCCGAATCTCAGCAACAGCGCGATTTACCAGGTCCAACTGCAGCTAAGAACTATCCAGATGGGTCAAAATTCTTGCTATTTTTTATAGGATAAGTGTGACAAACGAGCACACAGTCCACCTGATGGTAAGTGGATGTTGTGGCCCATAGACATTGACATAAATCTTTAATTAAGATTCAAGATGCATGATGTAGTAGATAATGATTGGTAGAAGATATTTTCTATCACATATTTCCACGAGGTACAGCTAAGCTGCAGCTATATTATGGTCTGCTTGATTGGGGTAGGACCACGCTCTCACAGAATACTAGCGTAAATTAGCAGCTTAATAGTGCTGTGTTTCATACCTCTGGTAACAATGTCTCTGCATTTTTATTCTTAATCGACGATAAATGTAGATGTTACGGCCCTCAGTTGCCCCGACAAAGGTCGACTGGGATAGGGCCCATCAGTACCCCAACTCGACGAGCAACCCGAGGGTCAGGCCCAATGTGGCCTATGGACAACTATTATATAATGACTGCACAAGCGAACATAAAACTTACCGAGCTCCGGAGGCAGGGTCGACCACACGGCGTCGTCAGGGGTAAGTAAAGGTAGTGCGTGAGTGGTGTGAGAAAGTGTGTAATGTGACCTGATTTCACCGATGCAATCTTCAGCAGAACCGCATGCGTTGCCGCGCTCCACAAGGGGCAATCACTCCAGTGGCCTTTCACCATTATCTTAACTCCAGTCTAACGTCACTTAGTACAAAACTATAATCTAAGACGAACACGACCTCCGTCCGGGTCGGTTTCGATTCTGAACGATTTCAACTTAACTTAGCGTCATCTAATCGAAGCGGCCTTCGCCTACAAGGGATTGTTCCAAACTGACCGGCACTGCGCCGCTGGTAGCTACTCTCGAATGAATGCCCTCTCCGCACAATCCGCCATCAAACCGGTTCCCCGCTCGAAACGAGCGTTACGAACGAGCGTATACAACCGTTTAGTGGAGTTTAGAGAAAAGCATGGCTCCACAGATATCCTCATACATTTTCTCCACCTCCTCATCGAGATGTGCTGATGTTTTGTGTGTAAATCTGTGTGACCTTCAGTGAATACCGTTTGGTGGTTCTGAATATAAGGCATGCAACCCTTGTCGACACACTCCTAATCTTCACAACATTGTGAACGAGAGACTTGTGAACGATAAATCCGACACCTCCTTGGGACAGATCGTCGCCCTCCTGGTGACAGAATAAGTTGCCGGATTCGAGGATTACCTTGTACTACAACTCTCATCGGACCTCACATAATCCTATTATATCAGCGCAACCTGTCTATCTCTTCTTCCAGTTCCAGGATCCTCTCGTCAGTCCATAGGCTGCGTGCGATATATGTTACCAGGTGTGAATCATCTTAAGTGGCAACCGAACCTCCACCGGAGATTCTTAGCACCTTAGGCCCCGCCGTTACCGTACTCGCCACAGTAGCTAGAAATACCGGGACTGGCGGCTGTTTATATATGTCATTGCATGGTTGGCAACCGCATTTTTTTTGCTTTTTGCTGTTATCAGAAAGATGCTGCTGCCCATCTTCTGCCTCAGTTTCCGTCTGTCACCTCTTACGACACCCACGGGAAGATACGGGGTACTTACCCGCCACTACACGGGGCGTACTACCCATACGCTTAGAATATATACAGCTATGTGTGTATGGTTCCAGCACGTATAAACGATATTTCGACTACTAATTTTTGCAAATAATCACACCAAGGAAGCAAGAAAAAATAAAAACAAAGAAACATCACGTTTACTCTAAATAAATACAATCTATCTCAGCCAACGCAACGTGTTTGCTCTGACTAAATAAAATTCATCCTTTTCCTAAGCAAAAGCTAACGTCCAAATCTAATCCAATTTATATAAGCTATTAAAATTTAAATAAAAAACATCCTAATTTCAATAGAGAAGATGGATGGGTGCTACCTACTTGAGATCCTACAATAATACAATTAAACCTAATACTACAAGCATACCGCTAAAATACTACTGTAAGCTCGTTTTGCGTAGATCGGACCAAAAATTAATATTCAAAACTTTAATGTATCCGGGCTAAATATGACATTTGAATATGTCGTGAAACGTGGGGAATTAAAAAATTAAAAATAAACGCGATAAAATGAGTAGTGTTCGCGCTAATATAAGAAATCACTACGTAATAAATATAGAGATAAGAATACACAACTGTACGCCCCTAAGAACATCCGTCACCCAGTTCGTCTCGAGCCGGAGGATGACGTATGAGGCGACTGTGAGTTATACCAAAAAGATTTCGTACGTTTTTAGTATTCCATATCAACCGATGTTTCACTCCCATTTATGTATAATAGTATTTATAGTAAGTAGCAACACCAATTTTTAAGCATTATCTCCGAGAAATATTCGGAAAAATATGTAAATTACCAACATGTGTATTAGTTTGCAGCTTCAGTTTTGTAAAAAATAACGCAATTCTCATTATTTTACTTCAAACAATATTAATGATAATTACGTCGAGCGAAGTCTGTAGCGTTGCCCCCCAAGTTAATAATTCAAGCATGTCAAATAAGCCCAATTATGTTATCTTACCCGGTGGGGGATAAAGAAAACATGTTTGGATAAGAGTTTGGATCACTTTACCAAATTTGTTATTGGACGAAATTTTTTGTTTGTTTTTGGTCATTGATACGTTTTATTATGAAGTATTTTAAAATATACAACTCTAAATTGATGTTTTTGATTTACATGAACAATTAGAATTTATGTAAGAGATGTAAGAGATGGGAAGTCAGAATGTGTTAAAAAAAAGCAAGTACGATAATTTAAAATCCTACCTACCTTAATGTATGCTGACTGTATTGGTCTGGTGGTACTGATGCGGTCTCTGGATTCAAATACAGGAAAGGGCCAAATTCAGTAAATGGGCTTTTCTGTCACGTATTATTAGCCCAGATTTAGTAAGTTATCGGTATTTCAACCTTGTGCCTTGAGAAGCACGTAAAGTTGTTGGTACTGCGCCTGAACTCTCTTCGTTCGCGATGGTTCACTTTACATCGGACTTTAAGAGAGAGGGAGAGTCGATAGTGCTACTATACTCGTGCATATTATAAGCCCGTCCTGCCCAGATGGTGACAGAAGTTCTGTTAGTATACGTAGTAGAGCCATGCTGCAGCTACATTAGTAGTAAAGTTGTAGCACGAATGGGTCGGCTTGACCGGAGAAGGACCACGCTCTCAGAGAATACCAGCGTAAAATAGAAGTTTAATGCTGTGTATGTTTTTGTAGAGAACCGGGACCCATTTTACGAAAAACATCATACTGGGGGATAGAGGAAGATGTCTATGAGCTGCAGTAACCACCCGCCATCAGGTGAACTGTGAGCTTCTTTGTCACCCTTACCCTATAAAAATATCTCTAAACTGAATTTCGGACATTACTGTATGGTAGAAAAAGTTGGGTGTGGTAAGACATGTATGAGAATAAAATTAAATCTGTAGAAATGTGTTCCTTAAGAAATATGTCAGGGGTGACCCTAAATGATAGATGATAGACGTAATAGAAAGGGTCGGAAATTATGTAATAAGAGAAAAGTGTATTTTACAAGTACCTATATGGTGTGATAAGAATCAAGAAAGAAATGATTTTATGGTTGCGACAAAGTGGCAGAGTCTACGCGGGCCGCGTTAGATGGAAGTTTAATTAAATAAATAAATACTTCGATATCTAGACTGTATATGTAATTATGTAGGATCGATATTATATAAAAGGTGACCATTGTTCGTGCTATCGTGACCAGGTGATGCTTAGCAAGTAGCGTGCGTTGTGGCGCTGGGCTGTGTCCACGATGATAGTGGGACTTTTTTATGGGGAAACGCCTACGCACACCCACCTTGCGGGCGCAAGGACGAGTTATGTTGGACTAGCACCGACTAAAACCCCCTGATGTTCCACTTTTGTCGCATATTGGCAAGGCCACGGAAACGCTTTAGCACACATCCGCGGCCCCACCAGTGCTGCCCGCCTCATGGCGGCGCCTCCGCGGAAGAGGACTACTCTTCCCCCTTCACAGGTAAGGCGTACTAGAACACATGGCGCGCCATTCTCCACGGCCTCCAACTACACCTGCGCAACGGACGTCGCCGTGTCCGATGTGCCAAGGCCATGGGGCCAGAAAAAACGAGCACTCAGAAGCACTAGCCTTTTCCTCTCCAGCGGTGGATCCGGTCTATGGATCCACCGCTAACCAAGATTCAGCTTCGGGGTAGGGAGAGCGGCATCTCGCAATACCAACACTCCTCTCCCCACACAACCTCACCACCACTGCATTAACGGTACGGCCCCGTTTGAGTCCCGGAGGATAGGGCGAGAGGCGCATCGCCATACCAATACTCCTATTCCTCCGCGACTCCACCTTGGGTGCAGAGTTGGGTGAGAGGACACTCCTCTACCCCCCGCAGCCCACTAGCACACATCCGAAGTGGGCCCGCGAAACCAACTCGGAGTGGGCCAGCCATGTGGGTTTCTTCCCCCGCCACGACAAGGCGGGAACCCGTTCGGAGGGGATGATAGTGGGGCTGTGAATCACTCACAGAACCGGTTTGACGATCGATACGAGTCGTCTAGATTAATGGGCTGTTACGTAGGGAACACAAGTTTATAGACCAAATTAGTGTTTTGTTATAGATGGCCCAAATTAAGTTAGTAACCCTTAACCTACGAGAATGTATTCGTTGACGTATGAAGGTGGAAAAAGTGGTCAGGTGTCACGATCGTAACAAATTGAAGTCCCTAGTCTCTGGCTGGCGCTCTGAGTGACATGCATGGATGTTTATGTATATGTAGATGCGATTACAAATTGCACTCTAGGTTTTCATATAAAAATGCCTTGGTTCTTCTTTGCCTTTCTTCTTCACCAGTCCGTTGCAATCTACTGCTGTTGGGAGGATTACGCCTCAATATCATGACTTTCGAGAGATGGCGGTGCACCCATCTTGCTTGTTTAGAAGAGGGAGTAATCGAATTTGCGGCTCTCCCATTGGTAAGTGACCATCGCCGTCTATGAACAACTGCAACACCAGGAGATTTACAGGTCTGTTGCCAGCCTTTTAAAAAAAAAAGGCTCATTTATTGAATGTCTCTAATTCGTATCAGTCCGAAAAAACTGCCGGTGACAATAATTCAAGAATGTGGTCATTAATGGCAGAAAATTCCGTGTGAAACATTGTGAACCGTCGACTGGTCTTGATAAATCGCCTGCACAAGCCATAAAATACTCAAACCGGTGACGGACAGCAGCATCAAAGGTGCGGGACTAGATCTTCAATCAGCCTGCCAAGAGTGACCATTAAGGCACAACACCCGTGAAACATAAGGGGCCCAGTAGGAACTTTTGCGGGATGATGAAAAACACGGTTGACCCTACAGACCATTCCTGCAACGTCCCGCTAATTTCATGTGCAAAGCGTTTCGAATTTCATCTGTTACGATGTTTTTGAGCTCTTCGAGCTTTTTAGTTTTTTTCTTCATGTGATTTGCGGCAATCGACGCAGTTTTTTTGAGTTTAAAAAAAACATTTACTCCAAAAAATTGGTTTGAAGAAAATTTTTCGTCATTTCAAAAACACACTTTTACAGATTTCTTTCGACGAAAATACCTCTCGAACTAATCAATCGATTTTGATGCGGTGCACAGCAAACGACGTCATTTTTTGAATAAAAGAGCTGATTAGATTATAAAATTGATCGAAACCGGGGCGTAGTGTAATAAAAAAGTAATTAAAATCTCGAAATGTCGAGATCTGATGAGAACTTGATTTTCAAAAACCGAGTGAAAACAATAACTTTCCCATTTTTTAAAAGTCATTTATTTTCGTAGCGGGAAATCAAAAACAATCTAAACAAATGGTTCTTCAGAAGGGATTCGAAGCCGCATCCCGCAACACTTTAGCCAAACGTTTGGCCAGTGCCCTAGAAAGTCGTCAACATATAACATAATCGTGTATGTCTATTTTCTCTTTCTTTTCAAATTGACGACTTTCTAGTGCATTGGCTAAGCGCCAATGC
>DWHP01003303.1:0-13534 GCA_018247895.1 Parnassius honrathi
CGCCTATGGATACAAGAATTTCTCCCCCCGCACGCCCGCTGTCAACCTGTTCCCCGCTCAAATCGGGCGCAAACATACCGCATGAGCTGGCTGTTAATAATGGATTCTATTATTTTAGAGAACAAGGAAGTGATGGCGATAGGCCTATAGTTAGACGAATCGGTTGCACAAAGGCTGTCTTTCATGATTTCGGGACTACGCCTAGGGAGTAGGAGTACCGGAAAGGAGGCGTTAAAACCGGTGCCAACACCGGAGCACATGTCTTCAGCACAGTAGAAGGGATGCCATCAGGCCTATTTGACTTGTTAACGTCCAGGGAGAGGAGTGCTTTGCGCACCGAGCGTTGGGTAAACAGCACGTTCTGCATGGAGCACTCACACCGCGGGATGGTAGGCGGTGTTTTCCCCCCGTCATCAAGAGACGAGTTGGACGCTAAGAGAGAGCCCGGCAGATCGGCTTTGTCTTTTGCATAAGAAAGTGTTGTAATACATCTAGTCCAGTCCATTCCTGACCTTGCACGCTCAGATTTTCATCTGTTTCGGTCTCTTCAGAATTCTTTGGGTAGTATTAGGTTAACATCAAGAGAGGACTGTTAAAACTACTTGACAAATTTTTTTGACCAAAAACCCCAGATTTCTACAGCAACCGGATTTATTTCATTACCTACAAAATGGCAACAAGTTATCGAACGAAATAGCAGATATACATTAAGCCGATATTACACGGTTCAATCAAATTCAATCAGTTCAATGAAAAACATTGGATATTGCACGTTGAACGACTTTACCAATACACACGTATATCATTTGAACGACATTCAATGTTCACAACGCATTGCGAATTGTCGCCCCAACTCGTACGTGCGGGAATTTCGTTAATCTACGACTATTTAATAAATGAGTTAAATAAAAAAAAAGATAATCTAGGCGTTGGTGGATGCGACCGTTGATTTATAAAATAAGCCTCAATCACTCTATTTTCGAAATAAATATAGTGAAATAAGTCGGCGTGCGTACGCTTCGCTGTGCAATCTTCATGACCTTCATGAATACTGCTACAATTGCATTGAATGGGTTCGGTGAATCTTAGCTTTGAATGAGATTGCGCAATCGCATTGAAATATATTTAGATGTAACGCCATTGAAGCAATTGAATTGAAAGCAGTATTGAACCGAAATTGAACCGTGTAATATCGGCTTTATGATTAAATGTAATTAAAGTTAGAAAAAAAAGTCTTGAATTTTAATATAAAATAAGAAGCAACTTTTTCCCTGACCTTATACTGGATGACATTTTTTACTACTAATCTATTATATATTTACTAATGCCATAGGCTTCTACTCCGTTTACATGTTACACCCTTTTTTCCAGACGGTATATAAGGTCATCCAGTATATAATTTACCCGAAAACTAATAAATTATAATTTTTCCAAAAATGTTGTCTCTTCAGAATTAAAACACAGGGCTCAAATAGGCCCTAGAAAGGTACTTACTCCTCGGACCATTACAGCTAGAAGTGTGCTTTTTGTTGTTTTTTGATATTTTTTCAATAAAAGTTAAGATAAATAACATTTTTAGAACAGAACCTTACCTCATTTATGTAAAAAATAAACACAAGCTGTAACAATAACATTTCCATACCGCTTCGACAAAATGGTGACGCACATAAATATACGAGAAGTACATATTTTATTATTTAATTTAATATTTTATCGTCGACTATATCGAGTAGTTACTACTATGTTACAATCCATTTCGATATTTTGAAATATGAAATCTTTCTAGGCGGATTTCGAAAATTGTAGTGTATAATATCAAATTGTGTATCACTATCTACAAAATTTAAAATGCAATTAGCTTCATATGTATTTTCTTGGAGTTTTTAACAGTCAGGAATCACCCCAGTGCACGTTAAGCCTTTGGTCCTGTACCTGATGATCTCTTTCCAGCCAAGTTAGATTGCTGTTCCATCGGAAAAAGAAAGCGAGGGAATAGAGCGCGCACCAGTGCTTATGTAAACACTCTCGCACTATAATCTTGTTCTACGCAGATGGCTAGTCTTCATTGAGACTGATCGCTGCGACTGAAATTCAGTCTGGAGGGCATCATGAGACACAGCATTATGCTTTGAATAAAACTATTTATACGAATATTATCGCGTTTAATTAATTTATTTTTAATTTCCTACGTTTCTGGTGCTTTACAGCACCCATGGTCCATTCCCCCCGTGACCATGGGTGCTGTAAAGTACTTGAAATGTCGGGAAATAAAAATAAGTTAATTAAACACAGGTTCGCGTAAATTTAAGAAATCAATACAGCATTATGCTGCTACTCTGTGCTAGTACTTATTTGGGTAGAGCCGTGGCAGCTCAAATGGTTAGCGCTAACTGTAAATTTCACTGTACGCGGGCAACCCGGGTTCAATCCCCGCCGGCACCAATGAAATTGTTAAATGCTGATTTACCGCGTGCTCGGCGGTGAAGGAAACCATCGCGAGAAAACCCGCATGTCTGAGAAAAAAGAAAATAATTTTCAAAGACATGAAGTTCACCAACACGCATTTGGGCAGTGGGATCGACACTTTCTTGCCCTAAAACCTTCTCAGAAATCAGAGGAAGTACACGCCCAGCAGTGGGACGCATATAGTCTGTTACTTTAACGTTAATTTTATCTATTTGAGTGGATAATCCTTCTTTAGTCAAGCTCCACATGAGGCAGTGTGGTTCTATAGAAATATCCCATAAATCTTATGATTGATAGCTACGTAATCGATTGACGCTTTAATCGTGCACCAGAAAATATTATAATATGGGACACAATAACCAAGATACGTACTACACGTACACGTAGATTCCATGATTATTTATAAAATTACCACGTTAAGAAGATACAAATGTAGATAATAAAATTGAGGAAGAAGACTGGAGGAAAATATTCGAAAAGTTTTCAAGAAAACACCAAAACTGACAGGACCGTTTGTCACCGTGCAAGCAGCACTTTTATCTTTGTTTTTAATATCGTCTTTGTGCAAGCAACAATGTCCGTCTTTTTGCAAGCAACATATAGGTGTGTAATTATAACACTGTGTAATGGTGGTTTCTCACTGCGTGTGTTATCACGCACCCCACCGCGCCCGCACTCGCCACGCGCAGTGTGAAGGGCTTGGCACGGCGCGGCGCGGGCGGGCGGGACGCGGTGTGTGCTATCCGTTTAAAGTCGGTAATTTTAATGGTGCGGCGAGGCGCGCATGGCTGATGCCGGCTTCTCACTGCGTGTGTTATAACGCGCCACGCTGCGCCCGAGTTGATTTGTACGCGCAAGCACGCGCCGCGCCGCGCCATTGAAAACGGGTGGCGCTGCTTGCGCGTACAAATCTTTGCGGCGCGGTTTGTGATAACTCACGCAGTGAGAAGCTGGCTTAAGCACTCACTTAAGTTAAGACTACGATGATAGGGCGCTTTTTTGGCTCATATTTAGTTTACGCGTTACAAAATTAACATAAGATTCATTTTACTATATATAGGTACAATTTAGTTACAAAATTCGCTTCCATTCTGTTCCGCAGCAGTGTAAATTGAGCCTTAGGATTTAGAGACTGTAGTCTGGTCTGTTTAACAATATTGTGGCCATAACAGCTTCGCCAAACAGGTGTAAATAGATAAATACTTATTGTGCAGGTATAATAAGCGCTGGTTGTAAAGTAAATCGATTTTTAATTTCCAACGACAGAAGTAGTTATTTAGGATTATTTGCAGGTGACTACGACTTCGCGTTGCGTCTTAAAATGTGGTATTAAAAACAAAGATAAAAATAGAAAAACAAATTGAAACAAATTAATACAGAAGGTATTTTATTTCATTATGTATATGCACAATCTAAATAAATATAATTAGCTTTTTTATTAGGTAGGTAGGTAATGAATAAAAAATTGTACCGACGTAAAGTTTAACTCATATTACTTAAAATAATTTTAATGACGTGTTTCTAAACACTATTCCCACTGGTGCTACAGTGGGCATCAAATTTCTAAACTTCGTCTGACGCGAGTTGTTCTTCACCAGGTCTGTTCAGTTGTTCCGGAAGAGACTCCAGTTGCGGCTCTTTGGACGGTACTTCCGACAGTTGAACACTTGCGCCGCGAAGTAGGTTCATGAGCACCGCTAAGGAGCTCGCAAGCTGAGCGAAAAATATTTAGTTATAAAAATGGAGCCCTCGTAAGGCGACAAAAATCTCGTCATCCCTAGAACTTATGAAACATAATTATTTTTTTATGTACAATAGGATTTCTTTTAGAAGAGTAAAGGAGACAAATGAGCACACAGTGCACCTGATGGTAAGTGGATGCTGTGGCTCCGTTACCGTTACGGCCTATTAAAATCCACCGCTGTACATTTTTCCCTAACAGTCACGCTTGGCAAGCGAGTTGGCAACCGTAGTTTTTATTTTTAGTGACATTAGGAAAACGCTGCTGCCTATCTCTTAATTTGATTCCCTCCGTCGCGTCTTACGACACCCACGGGATGATATGGGGTAGCGGGTATTCTTAAACTGCCGCTGCGCGGTAAAGGCACCACCTACATTTATTATCCCTGGTTAAGAATCAAAATGCAGAAGTGTTTTAAGATGAGATGCCTCGTATCAGTGAAAAGAGCCGCCGGTTCTCATGCGAAACAGCAGTTTGATGCTGCTTATTTACGCTGGTATTTTGTGCAACAGTTACTTAATACTGTATTAAACTAATTTTAGTTTACCGTAGATATACACCTACTAAATTGACGGCTCCATGGCGCAGTGGCTCAGCAATGAGTTACAGCGCTGATGGCCGCGGGTTCGAATCCCACACGGAACGAGTATTTGTATGGCCTACACACAACAATTTGTACGGTTCCGGGTCTGGAGGTTGGTCTTTGTGCAATTTATGTTTGTGAACTACCTCCACGAAACAGGAAAAAATTCTAGTGAGGGGTAACGTGTTAAAAAAGATACACATAAATTAATATGTATTTTTGTGTTCGTCTTCTATGCAATCCTATAGCATTAATCCGATGACGATGATTAATAAAGAAGCATTACACGAATGCTGGGTACTGCTACGAGGCAGAACATTTATGTGATATAAACGAAATCAAAATATAATTTTTAAATGTATGGAAGGTTATTTTGTTTAAGGCAAAGCTCCCACGTAATCGGCCATACCTGAGCGTCAGTGTTGCTGTGTGTTTGCAAAATGTCTGCGGTATTCCTGGCCTCTTCCACGGCCTCCATTATTCTTCCAGACCGGGCGTGTCTACCAGCTAGGTTGAGCCTCAGCAGGGCATCCTGTGGAGCCAGCGCCACGGCCCTGGCATACGCCGCGTCTGCTCTGCTATCGCCCAGGAATTCTAGCGCTATACCCAGCAGTAGTACCTGTTGTTACGAGGACACGAACATTTTTTTGTTATAATGGGTACTTTAATTAGGGACAGAAATATCATTAAAGGCGATAATATGAAATTATAGAAATATATTATAGCTTCCGAATGTTGGGAGTCGTTTTTTTATTATAGATAGGGGGGTAAACGAGCATGGGGCTCATCTGAACACAACTCGTCAATCACGTTTAAGCGTCGACGTATTTTTACTATACCGTTACCGTTATAGCCTACTAAAATACACTGCTGAACGTACGCCTCGCCCATAGATTAACTTATAAGAGGAGATATTTTGCAAGGTCGCCATGCTTGGCAAGCGGGTTGGTAGCTGGAGTTTTCTTTATTTTTAATCGTTATCAGGAAGACGCTGCTCATCTCCTGATTTGTTTCCCTCTGTCCCCTCTTACGATACCCACGGGATGATACTGGGTTACGGATATTCTTACATCGCCACTACAAGGTTTTTATTATGGACTAGAGATCCGCACCGGCTTTGCACAGGTGATTTCGAATCTCGACAACAGCGCCCCTTACCGGGTACAATAGAGTTCTTAAACAAACCAGGGACACACTTAAATACACACAAAAAACTTCATCAAAGTCGGATTAACGGACAGCTATTGAGTTTTATATAAGGGAAGATATACATTTATTTTTCTACTGTTCCAAGCCAGCTGGTGGAGAGGATAGTAGTCACTATCCCCCCTGATGGTAAGTGGTGGCTTTATACACTATGAACAAGTGCATATAGCAAAATATGCGCTAGCCTATGGTGTAAACTTTATTTTAATCTTAGTATAACGCTCACCACAAACGATTAATTTTCGTCTGTGATTCTTATTTCAATATCTCATTCAGCAGAAGTAGTGGCTTCGGTGGAACGATTAGCTTCAGTTATTTTTTAATAAACAGCGTGCTAACATACAGTGCGAATTGCATCTGAAACAAATGCGCAGTATTTCCCTAGAATATTGTCGAAATTAATGTATATTTGATAGGCACGGCAGCTTTAATCGTCCATCTATAAAATTAACCATAGAACATAAAAGTAATAGTTTTCTTAAAAATGTTATTTGACATGGTAAACTGGGCATAGTAAAATAAACAGTAAAGTAAACTTGTTATGAATACTTTCGGTCCATCTTGCTGTATATCACGCAAAGTTTTTACAGGATTCACGATACACGATGAAAAACGACAATGGATAGGCTATACTTACATGAATAATTACAAATAATTATTTGCTGGACACCCTGGACCCGTTTTGCACCTAGTGAGGAAATAATTCGTACACATTTATCTTCGATTATGAATAAAAACGCAGACACCTTTGAGGACTGCTCGATGATGTCTCGAGGATAGGAGTTCTCGTTTTTAGAAAAATGGTCACCAGTTCGATACTATCACAATACAAAACACAGCAGAGAACGTGGCCCTTCCCCGATCGAACCGACCCATCTGTGTTACAATACTATCACAATACAAAACACAGCAGAGAACGTGGCCCTTCCCCGATCGAACCGACCCATCTGTGCTACAATACTATCACAATACAAAACACAGCAGAGAACGTGGTCCTTTCCCGATCGAACCGACCCATCTGTGTTACAATCATAAACCACGATATAGCTGTAGCGTGGCTCTACGACGTAGATATAACTTTTTTTTTGTGTTGTGCTAATGTATAATGAAAGTCTAGACATACAGAGTTTTCGTACGTCAAGCATAATAGATCGTGTGGAATAATTATTGTACAGTAGATCCGTTGCACTCTTACTCCGTGCTGGCCAAATATTTAGCAGCGGAGAAGAGCCCAAAAAACCCTTTAGCATAGGAAATCCTCGTCTTAAGATAGCTTACCGTGTAAGGCTGAGCCGGCTGTAAGGCGGCGGCGCTGGCTAGTCGACAGAAGGCGGAGGCCGGCCGCTTGCAGGTGAGCAGCGCCAGCGCCAGGTTGTGCGCTGCGCGCGCACTCAGCGGTGCCGCGCTCGCCGAGCGGTGCAGGCACGTCAGCGCCTGCCACAACGGAACCGCTGGTTAGTCAAGCCGACTTTCTACTATCGTTGACGCTAATAGAAAACTGTACTGTAAATGAAATCAACGATCAGTCACGTGAGAGTCGTATGACTTAGACTCATAAGACTTGAAGTCACAAACACAAAACACGGTCCCGCCCACAGATATCCTTCTTTTCTTAATCACTTGTCTTTTGCATCCATCGATTATATCGTTACTGTGACAAAATTTATTAATAACTTTACATGCTTTCTAAGACACAGGGGTGAAACACAGTCAGCTTTATGACTTGGGGCTGCTACTGAGAATTTATTGACAGGAAAACCGAATAAGTGTTTTTGACCTGATTAGGGATTCGAATCCTGTACCTTGTGAACAGCATGCAGGTTTACGACCAGTAGACCAACGAGGCACGAATAAAGGTACAATGCCTTAGCCGACCGCAGACGGCAGCAGCAGCCATGTCATGTCGCGACAGTCGCGATTCCGAACCAGACTGCAGACTGTTCCAAGTGTTCACTGGGACATGATGTCTGACGTGCTTGAAATTAGCGATCGCGATTAATTTTTGTATCTTTATATCTTTTTTGTTAGAAGAGGAAGAAGATGATGGCGACTTGTTTTTATTACACAAGTGTAAAGAGAAAAGACGAAAAGAAACACGTCCTATGTTGAAATGCAGAGGAAGTGACGGAATCTTCCTCGGAACTGATTTCGGATTATTCAAAGTACTCTGTGACATTATTCAGAGTACTCTGTGCTAATGATCTGCGGTCGTGCTACAGTGTCGTTTGGCGCTAGGCAAACGACACTGTACAACGTATTTCATAGAACTACATAGGAACCAGTTGCGTCGCTGCGACACGTTGCTTGCTACTACTGTCTGCAGTCGGCTTTGGAGTTGTATCTTCATAGAAGACCGTTAATAATGTACTATTTTGAAGCTTACAGCAACATATTTCCTCTTCGCTAACAAAGCTAGTCCCAGGTTCGAATGGGCAGCCACACACGTCGGGTGTGCCGACAACGCCGCCTTTAGCCTTGACAATGCTGCATCTACATCCTTGTGTTGGAGCATCATCGCAGCTAGTGCCAAGGCAGCAGCGTGCTGTGTCGGTTGCTGGGCAAGAGCTGCTCCGAGAAGCTGGAAAGCTCCTCGTGGGTCTCCAGCGCGGAGACGAAGTGCGCCGGCCGCAGCGAGGGTATCAGCTCTACAAGCGTTCGTGCTAAGATGCAAAAATAAAAACGATTGATCAACCATAAGAAATGAAATAGGTTTTTATAATAAAACAAAAACATTAATCTGCTCGCGTACCAAAAAATTACTTCGAAACGAAGAGCTATAGACCGTGGCCTGACTGTCTAGTTGACTGTCAAATAACAATCATGTCAAGGTCACAACTTGAACATTAAAAACTTTATCGCCTATTTTCAACTGTTACGGCACTGATTAAATAACGTTACTACGTAAATTACGGTCGGTTTTGGGAACACCGCTCAAGAAATCCGCTAGTTTCTACATTATTTCTAATTTCTATGAATCATATGTTTATAAATATATACATATGATAATGTAATAGCAGTGTAAATCTATTTAATAGACAATAGACAAAAATATATAAATGATAAATATTATTATCATTTTTCATATTAACTATAGGTAAGTTACCTACCTAAGTAAATATGTCAATTTAAAAACATGACAAACACATGATATATAGTTTAATTCTTATCGATCGGTCTATATTATTTAGTACTGTTAAATTTTCTGTGTCCATACAGATATTTAATTGCTCTTTGTACATATCTGCCAATCAATGTTAAAGTTGAGTATTTTAGCTTATTTATATTGTTTTACTATATTATATAAAATAAATTGAACAACTACGACGCAGCCCGGATAGCTCAGTCGGTAGAGCATTGGACTTTTAATCCAAGGGTCCAGGGTTCAAGTCCCTGTTCGGGCGATACTTTTTAGTTAAAAATAAAAAGTAATTTTAAAAGAAAATAAGTATTTTTAAAGTAAAAAAATGTTCACAAAAACCTTATGTTTTGCGAGCTTTGACCAAAAAAAATTCGGAGTTTAATATTTTCTCATTATTTTAATCACTAACATACTCTTTATATCTTACGGACAATGTTATGTTGATCTAGAATTAAAATAAAGTTATTGTGACTCTACAGCTCCACAGTCAGTTCTTACAATAAAATATTAGAAAATATAGGGTAATTCGAGGACAGATGGCCCAATGAAATATATCCAACTCTCTTGCAGTTTGGAGCAAAAATAAATAAGAAAGTGAGATATTCGCTGTTAATTCTTTCAGTTAATTAGAAAATAAATACGCCTAGTTAGTGATTAAACTGTCGACATAATATGGACACTAAAAGACTAACAGCGGTACTGTTGTTGATTTAATTCGAAGAATTAAGGGTCATCTCTCCCGTGTATTTTAGGATTGATGGCCCTAATTTTTGAAGGATAGATTCCCATATTACCTACTACTTTTATCGCTTTTTTGATATATCCCTTATTGTTTTCCAGGTGTCTAACCAGTATCTCCGAAAATCTGGTGAGCGCAGCAAATAGAGTCAAAACGATTTAACACTAGCAATTGTAGCAGTTCGTACTAGAAACGCTTCAATTCGACAGGCTGTTTTGTAGTATGGTGTGCCGCAAAAAACCCATGGGTGCTTCACATGTTTTTGGACCGTATTACGAAAAAAGTCTAGTTTGGCATATAACTAACATGCAAAAAAATGTTTTCCATTAACGCCCAAAGAAAGATTTAAGAAGCAACCTTATTAACATCGGCCTTCACATAAATTAAAGGAAAGATTGTGACAAAAAGAAAAAAAACAAAAGAGCGCTACAAAAGAAAATGTCCCAAAAGCGGCAGAAATCTTCCGACGCGGATATTGAAGACGAACCGATTAATCAAAAGAAAACAAAAGGAACCTACTAGCAAAGAATGTGACCAAAAGAAGAACACAGTTAAGCTTCATAATAAAAAGGCCCAAAGTGGCGGGAACTGTTGATTCAGAGGATGAAGATGAACCAAATCTCATAGAGAGTGGCGAATCTTCCTCTCTAGAAAACTCTGTTAACGAATGCGTGGGACGTGGCGAAAACTACTACGAAACAGAACTAATAGAATACTAGATTCAACGCATATGTAAGTGTTGGGTGCACGAATGCTGTACGGAATTCGAAGATAAATCTCACGATTTGGCATGAAGATTATTCATCTGAAAAGAAGAGGGAAAACACAAGTTGACTCAACTGTTCAGTCTTTTCTTCCCTTTCTAGGAACGTTTTTGAGGTTTTAAGCGCTCAATTTCCTACGATTCCTCTATATAGCTATCTTATGATGATTAAAATAGTATGGCCACCTTACCTCAACTTCTATAGCCATTTTATATTGAATAGCATAGGAGAGACGGCCACACCAGTCTGTGTGTTTATGTGTGTGTGTGTGTGTGTGTGTGTGTGTGAGTTTTTAAAGTGAACTTAAATTCTTATTTTTGTTGTTATTTCGTATTCAACTTGATTAGCAATAAACAAATACGTGAATAAAAATAATATAAATGTTTTATTTGATGGATTTCAAAATAGAATGCTCCAAAGAAAATTATGGCAATCTATCCTCAATTACTATACAATATTTATCCAACACTAATATCAAAAACTTTATTTATTAAATATTATATATAGAGCTACTATAATTTGAATAAATTAATTTTAACGAATTTTATCGCGTATATTAAGTAACTTGTATGTTCCCGACGTTTCGAGTACTTTATGTATTATTTATTTATTTATAGCCTATATTGAATTAAAAAAATATTTCTATTCCTATTTTGCCCTGAGTAGTCCTCAGTGGCATGTATATAGATGACGATAGTGATAAAAAATTTGGACTTTGAAAAAATTGCTCGGATAAATTTCAGCTACACCAATAAATCCCAAATATTTTCCAATGCTATAATTTTTCTGGAAAACTTGCAAACCCGAATGGACACTCAATCAGCCTGGTTAGTCATGATTCGACGCAATCAGCAATACTTATCGTATATCATTATGGTACACCCACACTCATAAATTAATGTTTTATCTAGTTTTATTATTAAAAACTGTTAGTTTTCGGCAAACGAAATTACAAGTAAAAAGACATTTTTCTAATCCAACCGTCAAACCGAGTGATGCGCTGAACTAGGTTTTCAGTAAAATACTAGCAAGTTGGGGATCAACATGATTGCTATAAGAAAATGCTTACGCTAAGGTATGGTCATACGCTTCTAACGCTGCTTCTGTTTGATTGCATGCCAGTAGAAGTCTGGCCAACAAAGCCCCGGCTCTCTCACCCCCACCTGCCTGTACAGCCGCTTTAGCCCACTCCACACCACGCTCTACCTCACCTAGGTTCCAAGTGCACTCGGCTGTGAAGGAAGTTTATAAGTACATTTTTAACTATTTTGAAATATCCACACAATAACAAGAAAACTGAATATAAACAAGTCTCGCAGTGAAAAATGGCGGGAACGTGGGATATAAAACGAAAATGAAAAGTGAGTAGGTTTAAGATCTGTGCAAAAGGAAAACTGAATTCGGATTTGAGGGCGCTGGAGTGTTTAAGCAGCAATTTCATTGTTTTTTCAAAACAAAAAAACTTTTTCCCTAAATGATAATAAAGAAACGACTGTAAAATTTTGATACATTACAATAAAATATTTTTACATATTTGAGGGTATGTTTTAAGTGTTTTATTCTTGTAGGTACCTACCAATAATTATTTTAAAAATAAATGTTAGTTCACTTTCCGCCACGACAATTCCCGTTACTCTTGCCCACCGACTAATATGACGCTTACGCATGTCCTACCCTACAGATTGCCCCAAAGTGGGAGGGCGCAGCATTATTTGCCATAATTGCTACGCTTAGCAACGCGGATTTTTAACACTGAGTTTTTATCAGGAAAATACTGTTGCCTATCTCTTGTTTCAATTTCCACTGTCGCCTTTTACGACGCTCGCTGGATGATAAGGGGTAGTGAACATTTTCACAACGTCACTACACGATTTCGGCAAAATGTGTCACATTTTTACACAAACACTAAACTGAAGAAAAAAATTAGCGACTGTGACCGTGTTTTTTTTTGCCTCCACTATTTGGACACGTGCACAATATCTAGCAGATGAAAAAGAAGCTGTCTTACCTAATCCGCAGTAAATGTCAGCATCAGGATATTTCGTTAATTTCTCCGCTTCTAAGTAAGTATCGCGGGATAATAAGAAACGACCTTGACGATATCTGGAATTGCCCAAATCATATAGTTATGAGTAGTATGTGACAAATTGTTTCTGAAATCAGCACGGAGTGTCACATGACTAAAGTCAGGAATTCGGCACTTTTTCTAGCACCACAACATGTGAGGACGACGCCAAATAACGTGTCTTATCTACCATGCCCGCTATATTTGCTTGAATAATCTTATAATTATTACATTTACAATAATATCAAAGAAAAAAAGATAAGAGGTTTGATAGCAAAGTAAACTCAGTCTATACAGGTGTCAGTGTTAGTGTTTAAAGAAGAGGTATTTTGCAAGTTATTTAGACGCAGACGTAGGTACAATTTTTGATTATCCTTTAAAATAATATATTATTAGTAAATTATTAAAAAATTATATTTTTTTGTCGAGACGATGACTCATAGTGTCGACTTATTGATCGCGAAACTAGGATTCGATAGGTGGCGTTATACTTTGTTAACAAATTTGAAATTTATGGATCATTACATTTATGTAGGGTAGGTATACACAATTTGTGTAGTCTAAGTGCCAAAAAAGAAAATTACAAAATCCGGAGCCGATTTGGTGAAAGTAGTTACGTGGTAAAGATATAAATAAATTTTATATTTAGATTGTAGAGATTGGAGAAACCCACCGCGCCACCTTACGGAAAGAGTGTAATAACGTCTGCCAAGGCGACTATGTGAAAACATGAAAGCAACACACTTAGATACTAAAAATAATGGGTTTTTCAACAAGAACTTTGTTTTTCAATTGGGGCAACACCAAAAACATGACAGTTTTGACATTTAG
>DWHP01003304.1:0-13532 GCA_018247895.1 Parnassius honrathi
ATATATATAAGGAGAATCTAATGCTTATTTGCGCCCCCCCTTCCCCACCCCTTTCTTTTATAAAGCTAAAACTACTGCAAATATTTCTAAGTTGGTATCAAACATTTCGTATGAGTCGATATGGGGATCAATTTCAGATTCTTGGATAATTTACATTAATACACCATCATCATCATCATTACAGCCCTTCAAAAGTTCATTGCTGAACATAGGCCTCTCACAAGGAATTCCACAAAGCACTGTCCTGAGTTACATGCATCTATAGACTTCCTATGTGTCTCACCAGGTCATCATTCCATCTAGGGCCGGCCGTAATCACTAGTAACTTCTAAAATTCGTAAGTTCTAAAAATAAAAGTAAAAGATTTTAACGTTCCGAAACGTAACTGAAAAGTTTTGTGCGTAGAAAACGTAATAGAAAACACTAAAATAATGCCAACTTGGCACTTGTGAGCTGTCAGATGTCAGCGACGTATTCTGGCTGCCAAACCGCAATCACCGTTGAGTGGGTTCTTCAGACCATTAGGTTGGCGGCTTGAGTATACATTAACCGATAAATTGGATGCGAAATTCACAGGTGGTGATCTTAATTGGATCGTAAAATCGATTTTCGTAGGAACCTGCCTAACGTTTTCACAGACCCGTGAATAAACAATTAGATAATTTTCGTACCTTTCCTATAATACGGTTGAAGTACAAACGTTTAAATTTTGCATTTTTGTCTTATAAATAACCATATCGTGAAATGACAGAGTTATAATATCCATTAGAACTTATTATCTCGTGGGTGTTATAATACGCGACGGGGGAAAATGAAACTGGAAACGAGCAACAGTATCTTTCTGAAACAGCTGAAGGTAATAGAAAACTGATCATGCCAACCCGCCTGCATCTATGGCAATATGAGATATATTGTCATAATTGCCAAGAATAGATATTTAACAAATGTATTAACTCATTGCAGAAACAAAAACAGAAACAGAAACTTTTTATTCAATATAGATTGTAAATAATACTTACTGAAAGTCCGTTTTTTAATTTAATTTAACTTAACCTCAAATTTAATTTAACTTCTGTCCTGGGAAGAACTAGCGGGAAACCCAGCGGGAAAACCTGCCTGAATAATAAAATTTTTGCAGACATGTGATTCCTGCCAACCTACACTGAGCGAAAATTTTCCAAAAAATCCTCTCAGAATTGAGAGAAAACCTGTAGCCAAGCAGTGGGCCGTTTATAGCCTATAAATTTTTGCTAGTAAGGACCATTTAAATAAACTAAAAATCGCCTTATCAAAACCGGTGGGTGACGTTGCGTGCATCTATTTCCACTGCTTATTATTTTTTTCATCTTTTTTGTATTTAACATACTGGCTGATAAGAAAGTGCAAGCTAAAAAATACTCAAAAGAGGAAAAAGAAAAAATACCAAAAAGGGACGACTGACGCTACAGATTGCGTGGACACCCACATAATGTTTTTAATATCTATCGTTTTAAAATTTAATCAATTTATTAAAAAAACATAATTTCATCAAACGGTACTTTTACGCTGTGAAGCAAAAGGAAAGGTTATGATTTTGACATGAATGATTTTTTTCAAAACGTTACCTCCACATTAGGATTTTCTCCTGTATCGTGGGGGCAGTTTACAAACATAAATTGCACAAGGACAAACATCCAGACCCGGAACAATTAGTTGTAGGCCATACAAATTCTTGTTCCGTGCGGGAAACGAACCCGCGAACCTCAGCGCAGGAGTTGCCTCATAGAAGATGCCATGAATGAACTTTCAACCAAAAGTGCCATCTAGTATCGAATAGAAGAACTAAGTTTTTTGTAAAGCTCCACACTCAAACTTTCTGCACCTGGTTGGTCGACGTTTTTGCTGGAATATTCTGGATGTATCGGTGAAAAAGGCGTATATAAAATGTTGGCGTAATTAAAGTGTTAATTTTGGTAATTCAGTCGGCAGTTTTTATTGTCACGAACCGTAAGCTTGTAACAGGAGTGGTATTTGTCATAGTTGCCACGCTTGCGAAGCGGGTGAGCAACTGCAGTTTTTTATTTTTAGTAGTTAACAGGAAGACGCTGCTCCCCAGCTCCTGATGTGTTTCCCTTTGTCGCTTCTTACGACACCCACGGAATGATATGGGGTAGTGGGTATTCCTACACTGCTATTACACGCTTGGGATTCCATTATTATTAAAATTAAACTCAAACTCAAGCATACTACTGCAAGACTCTAAGATACTGTAAGTTCATTTTGCGTAGATTGGACCAAAAATTAATGATTAATTTTAAAAGTACGTTTATTATGATAGCTGAACATCAAACACCTTATTGTCCCCGTGATCATGGGTGCTGTAAAGTGCCAGAAACGTCGGGAATCAAAATAGTTAAAATCAAACGCGATGAAATCCATTAAAATAGTTTATTCCAATGAGTAGTGTTCGCGTAAAATCATTGGAAAGATCTTTTTGAAAAATCCATATTCATTAGTCTGGTTACATAATGTATCATTATTTAATATTTTTATTTATTATGGAAGGGGGACAGTTACCACATGTAAAACAAAAATATATTTGTGAGTGATTCAACTTCGGTATGTTGTATTTCAAATTGCTATTTTTCATATCCGTAGCGCAAACATTTGACAAGAGCTTACAATTACGAAAGTTTGCTCCGGGCAATTAAACCAGTTAATATTTGACTAGAATTTTCACTGCAAAGTTAAGAACTTAAAGAAACTTTATTCAAATGCATTGCAAATTTTGACCAATAATAGCGGCCAGAGAATTAGTAACGTAGTGTTAAAAATTATTAAATATAAATAACTGAAACGAGAGATGGTCAGCGGTATCTTTCTGATACCATAAAAACCGTGGTTAATAACACACCAGCCAGGTGAGGCTTATGTTCAGCAATGAACGTAAGCCTCACCTGGCTTATATTTTTTTTATAGAATAAGGGTGACAAATGAGCACACAGTCCACCCGATGGTAAGTGGATGGCCCATAGACATCTACATTTTTCCTTGATTAAGAATGGTTGGTCGTTTCTTCTAACTATGAATATTAATAAAAACTTATTATTAAATAAAAGAGCTATTTCGGACATTATTATACTATACTCATGAAGATCAAGTAAAAAGGGGAGAAATAAGGCACTCTGATGACATTACAATACTTGATTGTAACCTTTTGCTGTTTGTGATAATATATAACCTTAACATCACTGTTTTCATAAAAATAAAATCTGAGATCATTTCAAGTTAAAAAATATATTGAATTATAATAAAAGTATTAATATTTAAAGTCATGGTAGCTCATGGACTAAGTAATTTTCAACTGTCACTGCAATTATGGAACAAAAATTACAATCTCGCCTTATAGTTGTGGAGTGACTTCACACGACCATGTAAGTGCGGTGTAACCCGCGTCGAAGTTATAATTTTCAGACAGTCAACCCATGGTTATTATGAGATAGCATATTGTGGAGAACTTAATCATATCACGAGGAAACTTTCTCATATTTCGGAAAGATAACGATTGCAAATCTTGAAACTAAGATACTCCATACGCATATTCATCCTCCTTTTTCAATATACTATTTTCTGTTACAGCATACTCTTGTGGGGCACTTCACTTAAGTAGAGTTCGTTCGATGTGCTCAATCTCGTTTTTTCATTGAGAATCACTCAAACCTCCAATTATTACTCCATATTCTAATAACTCCCATTGTACTTTCCATCCTGTCTAGTATCAATCCTACTTTCCTCATTTGTTATCATCATGCGTTTTCATTAATATATAATTCTTTTTATATAATTTACGTATACTCTTCTCACCATCTCTGAGCCATTATTTGTGAATAATCATTTGTGTAACAAGGTTGTCTGGAAGAAATCGCTTCCAGAGTGATTAGACCACCTATTGTACTTTCTTTTTTAAATTGATTGATTGAAAGCCACGTTAATAATATGTTAATATTTTATAGGTAATTCGTCTCCTATTTTTCTTTTCTGTGTTGGAATATCTATATATCTTTAAACACGTTATTCAGTTTCCAATTGCAAGCTTATTGTGGCAAAAATTTTAACAATCCGTCATCATAAGTTTTGCCCGCTTAAGGGTAGAATGGCCAAAGATACTGAAAAACGTGTCTCCATACAAATTTGAACACCTTATGGCCTCTCGTTTTAAAAATCTCATAATAAGTTTATTTTATTTCATTTACGGAGTACTTTCAGTAAGTCTCGAGCCAATCGACCCGTAAAACAATAAAAACTGAAATATGCTATTTTATATACATGCATGCCCGCTCGTAAGGGTTGAATTTTGAAAAATTATTTCTTAGTAGATGTCTAAGTCATAAAAGGCAGCTACGGTCCAAATTGAAAATTTAGCTTTTTCTTAATACAATATTTTTTATACAAACCTTTCACCCTCGTTTTAAGATCGTAAGGATAGATTTCGTAAAAATTAAAAATATTAATTTTGTTATTCCTAATTCCAGAGTTAAAAAGGGGAGGTCGTTCTCTTCTTTTGTATTTAAGTACAATTTGAACATTTTGGGAGAGCAATAACTTTGTTACCAGTATGTGTATGTAAGTTCGAAATACGAAATACACTATGTATGTAAGTTTAATGCGAACACAACACATTGAATAAAACTATTTTTACGGATTTTACCGCGTTTAATTAACTTCTCAGTGGGAAGTTATTGTAACGGGTCCGATCTTGCAAATCGGAAATTTTAACATATCTCCACGTTTTAAGGTCTTTAGAGTCGAAAAGTATGGTTTTTAAGAGGATGTCCGTGTGTGTACATGCACGTATGTACGTATGTATGTGTGTATGTATGTATGTATGTATGTTCAGATTAAATTTTCGCCTCGTGTATTTCGAGAAAAAAGAGTGATATTGACATGGGACCAGTGTCATTTAACGGATAATTATGTAACTTAGACCTCATTGAATTTTGAGCAAAATCGGTCAAGTCGTTTTTTGTGCCGAGTGAAAAATTGTATAAAATATTAAAACATATGATATTTTTTTATTCTTTCCATTGGGAAGTTAGTCGTGTGAACCTTTCGGGTCGCACCAGACCGCTTTTTACTTTATTTTAATACCCGACGTTTCGGGTGCTTTGTTCACGAGGGCCTGAGGTAATTGATGTCCGGATATCAGAGTTAACCCGGAGTACCTTTAGCTTTTTAATTATTACATTTGGTCCAATTCAATTAGGTTCAATAGTTTAGTTAGTTTCAATTTTATTAGTATTCTCTAATCTAATTAGAGTATCCCAAGCAGGTGGTCGTAACCAGCTTCCTTCTGTATTAAAATTGTTTTTTTTTTAAATTTTCAATTGCCTCATGTATCATCCTTGGCAGGAATCGATGTTCTTTCGGGAAAATTTGTAGTCTATCAAATCTGATCTAATGGCGGGGACCTTCTATAGGATATGATCACAAACCGCAGACTTCCCCAAACGCTGGTGTTTCACGTCAGCTATATGTTATCAACTTACCATCAAGTGTGTTCGTTGGTCACCTTTGTTCCGAAATGATGAAAACAAACTACGCTCCGGTTTTAAAATCGAGAGGAATTGATGGACAATATCACGATAAACTTGAATAAAATGTAAAATAAAGTAACATTGTGGCGTCGTCACGGTAGACTAACACAAATAACTCAATTGGTCGAGTCAGACATCACTTCGAAATAAATGGGACGGTCGCCTGGGCGTATGTTATAGCAATTTGAATTAAATTGGCCACCCATTTTAAAAATAAATTGTTATTTGAGCGGTAAGATTTCCTTTTTTTCAGTTTTTAGATTATACATTATATAGGTATATAGAACAATAGCAAAATGTAACTTGAACCATGGGTGCTGTAAAACATTGATGATTTACTAATGTCAAAAAAATTATGATTCACTCTCTTTATATTAAAACATCTAATATAGGATTGACATTATTACTGCTTGAAACTACCTTTAACATTTTCGGAATATTCCAAGTTTTAATAAATTTGTCATATTCAATTATTTATTTAAATTTATTCAACAGTTATCCAACAACTGACTGCTGTACATGCCCCTCTTCTCTTCTTTGTAAATTTTGTGAAATTTTTTGGAAACCACCCCGGTTGGTGCTAAACGAGCGACAATGCCGAAAAAACAGACTCAGTTCCTCGCCGTATGGTAGCGGCGTAAAATCTACCACCACCCCTAGTTCGCACCATGAGGTATGAAATAAAAGAAATAGCCCCAACTTTCCGGCGCCCATTTAATGGAGCAGGGGTGCGAAGAATCTCCGGAGTAAAACCGGCGACGAGATTCCCCACCCGTCACGTTCTGCCTTCCGAATGGGTGAAAAGTGGATTGCGGAAGCCCGTCTGGCTACGCTGAATGTATGTGGAGCAATGAATGACAAGGCGGATGAAGTGAGATGTGTTATTTGTAAATGAGATAAAACGAAAGGAAAAGAATGCCACTACATGTGGCATGTATACCGCGTGTTGATCTGGTGTAGACGAGACCGAGTGAGAATGCCAGGGAGTCGGTTTCATCCTTTCGGAAAGAATGGGTCAATGTGTGAAAGAGTATGAATGTGGAAGCCCGAGGCTGCTATGAATAAGAATGAAAGTTGACTTAAAGAAGTTGTTTGTGCTAGGGGTGTACGCCCCAGATATGTCTAAGCCCACTTATATTCGGGAGAAGTTTTAAGACACGGTAAGGATGGTGTTGATAAAATGTAATGAAAATGAAAATATTGTTATGTTAGATTTTAATGGAAGGGTTGGAGTGAAGAGGTCTGGTTATGAAAGGATATTGGGAACGTTTGGCGATGAAAGTATAGGTGAGTATGGTGAAAACCTCCTCTCTTTATGTGTGGTAAAGAATCTTCTTGTGACGAATACGTTTCTTCATCATAAGAATATTCACATGTATACATGGGAAAGAGGTGATGATAGAAGCCTGATAGGTTTACATAATTGTGGATGAAAGAATGATGAGCGCAGTGGAGCGCACAAGGATTTACCGGGGGTCAAACGTAGGGACGGATGGTTACTTGGTCTTATGTCGGATTAATGGTCTTTTCAAGCGTTTTCAAGTGTCTTCTACTGCGTTACAGCGTTTAAAAATAGAGAAGTTACAAGATGAAGATATGAAAGAGAGGTATCAATGTAGATTGAGGGAAAATATTAGGTGTTTGAATAAGTTGCGTGTAGATAGTTTAGACTTGAATACTGTGTAGGATAATGTTACGAAAGGTTTAGTGGATGCAGCCACCGAAGTATGTGGTGTAAGTAAGAGAATAAATGAAAGGAAGAATAATATGTTGTGGTGGAATGATGAGGTACGAGTGGACGTTGAATCAAAGAAGAGAGCACGGTTAAATTTACTAGCAACCATAACTGGCAATTCTAGTGGTATGAATGATGAGATTGAAAGAAAAAAAGTCAGAATTTAGACATCTAAATAAGAGAGTAAAAGAAGTAGTTAAAAGGAAAAAGCAAGAAAAACGGATAAGAATTATACAGGGGTAAGTTCCGCATAGACATTAAAATGTTCTGGAAACTCGTAATTTTTTTTCAAAACAACCTAGAATGAATTCAAATTCTTTCAAAACAGCCTAGAATGAATGCTTTACGAAACGAAAACGTATGTATTCTGAGTGACGAAGTTACAAATTTAAGGAGATGGAAGGAATACTTTGAAAGCGTGTTTTTGTGTGGAGATTTGTCTGAATTAAATGAACTAGAAATTCCGAAAGAAGTGAAAAGGGGTATGGAGATAAGTGTATATAAAATAATGTAAGCAATAAAAAGCATGAAAACTGGTAAGGCAGCTGGATATGATATCACTCGAGATGCTAAGGGCTGGTGAAATAATGGTGGCAGGCCTGCTGTACACCTTGTTCAATTTATGTTGGGAATTGAAGCGGGTACCGGAAGACGGGTGTGAACAGTTATAGTCCCAATATACAAAGGAAAAGGGTCACATCAGTACCGCAAAAATATCGTGGTATCAGCTTGCTTAGTATTGTAGGTAAACTATATTCTAAGGTGTTAATTGGAAGAGTTATGAAAGAAACTGATGGAAAAATTTGGGATGTACAAGTGGGATTTAGAAATAGAATGGGATGTACAGATCAAGACTTGTCCATGCGCATGATCGCGGAAAAGTTTTTGGCCAAAAACCAGATAGTTTTTTGTGCGTTCATGGACTTGGAAAAGGCTTATGACAGAGTAAACAGGACTGTGTTATGGCAAACACTGAACTCATTTGGGTTGAGCGCTGGTTTGATACAGGCATTGAGGTCTCTTTGTAGGGACTCTAGTGATTGTTTCAGGATCAACGCAGTCTACTCTGACTGGTTTGGCATCCAAAACAGTGTTAGACAGGGCTGTGTAGCTTCCTCGTAGCTGTTCAACTTATTTATGGACAGTTGTTTGCAAACTTTAAAAGATGAAGAATGTGGGTTAAGAACGGGCGAGTTAACCGCCAAATGCCTTTTGTACGCCAATGATCAAGTTATATTTGCGTTATCGGCGTCTGAGTTGCAAATGATCGTTACATAAATGAACTGGGCATTAAAGGAAAGAGGAATAAAAGTGAACGCAAGTAAGACGAAAGTGATGGTTTTTAAAAGAGAAAAAGTAAAACGTTATGTGAAATAAGAATAGAAGGGGATTTGATTAAGCAAGTAGATGAGTTCATGTATTTGAGATGTGTATTTGGTAGATATGATAAGCATATATAACAACGAGTGAATGCAGGAAATAGAGTGAATGGGACTTTACACTCTATCACTCTATTATGAAGAATCAGAATGTGTCAAAACAGGCACGTGCGGTAGCGAAAGTTGGGTGTGGCAGAATAAACACGAAAGTAGAATAAATGTTGTAGAAATGCCGTCTTTAAGGAGTACTACGTCAGAATCTGAATGACAGGATGAGAAATTGTGTGATACGAGAAAAATGTGGTATGCAAGATGATATTGGAACCAGGATTAAGAAAGGAATGCTTCGGTGGTTTGGTCAAGTAGGAATAATGAATGAGGAAAGAGTGAAAACAAATTTATATGGCAGATGTGAACGGCAGAGTCGGGAAGGGACGTCCTAGACGAAAGTTTATCGATCAAATTGGCGATATTTTGAAAATGGGCCACATTAGGAGTACCCTTAACCAACGAGCATGTATGCGTAGATATACGGATGTAAAGGAGGCGAGAGAGGTATGTCAGAATCGTGCTAAATGGAAGTCCGTAGTCGGCTTACCCCTCTGGGTGACAGGCGTGAGTGTTTATGTATATCTAGGGGCTGATATCAATGAAACAAACATATTAAACTGAAATAGTTCTGATTGAGATGTCTCTCATTAAATCAGCAGGTCGTGATGGTATCTAGATTGAAGCATGGAAATGCCGTTTGGAAATAGATTCCACCTTCTGACTGACTGAATGATTCACATTCTCAAAGTGTTTGAGTTTTAAAAAGAACCAGATCCTTGGAGATACAGTACAAAAGAGTGCTTTATTGTAAACATGCTTCTCTTTTTCTTCTTTTATTAAAAAAAACGTACCTACATACTAAGATTTTCTTCCGTATCGTAGTTTTTGAGATTACATAAATTTCACAAGGACAAATATCGGGACCCAGTATATAACCGTTCCGGGTTCTGTTCGAAATTCAAACCCACGTCCTTTAGAGCTACAACTCATTACTAAGCAACTGCGTTACGGAGCATTCACATAAAAATACAGAAAACGAGTAAAGTACAATTTAAAGTAAATGTACAACAGGGAGCCTTATCACTCAGAAAGTGATCTCTTTCAGACAAACTTTACCTCGAGGACTTTTGCAAACAATATTTTATATACCTAGTTAATATAGTAGTGCTTTAGACAACTCTTCAAAACGGAACTGAACGTAAATTTTCAGATCATCACCATAAAAGAGGTAGGAGGAGGACAATGTATATACATAGGAGAAGAAGCAACACACCACCTTGGAAACGAACCGTTAACCAGATAGAAAAAAACATCTTGTACCTGAAAGCGCTCTTTTTCGTGCAACAAGCGTGCTCAACACTATGTCTTAGTTTAATGAGTCTATAGTAGGCCTCATAATTATACATGGCATCATAATGAAATATGAGTATTTAGTTATTACCATCTTAGTAGCGTGCTACTACGAGTATGATATATCGGTGTTACTTTTAGTTTGTTGCCAGGGGCTAAGCGGTCGTCGTTAATTTCACAGAACGCGAGCAACCCTACTTCTATTCCTTTGAACTTAAAAATATTTTTAAAATTATTGTTAACTGTAATTTAAAATGCTGATTTACATAATAAATATTTGGCGGCAATGAAAACTTCTTACTTACTTATCTTGAAACATACATGTTCGAAAAAATAAAATAATTTCGTATATAAAACATATAACTTAATTTATTCTTCACTAGCTGGTACACGGTGCGTTACTGCCGCAAAAGAAATAATTGTGCAAATATCATTTTAAATTTGGGAGAATTATACTGTTTAATTATGAAGGTTAATAAATTTATTCAAATTGTATAATATACGACTTTCAAACAAATTTGTCGGTACTATACGCGCGCCACCTGATTTAATTGAACGTACCTATTACGCCTCTAACATTCGCGCAAGTGCAGGTAATAAGTTGACAAAGTTTTACCGCCACCTGATGAACGGTATGGCAGTACATGAAATACGAACAAACAAACATTCATTATTTATATATTAGATGTTCTCAGAAATAAGAAGAAGCCTATATATAAACTTGGGAGTTATGTACGCTGAAATCTTGATTTTCCTTTCTTTTACGACATATGTGTTTGATAAATATTCAATAAATAATTCATTAAATTATATAATAAAACGGTAGTGTAGCATAAGTTAACACAAAATTTAAAATTTCGCATCGTTCGTTCGCAAGTAGAGATTACTACTCCGGCTATGTTGTGTACACGTAAGTGTGAGTTACGAGCGCCATAGTGCTGCTCAATCTTGTTGTCGTCTATGAGAAAATACTACTTGCGACAGCACAAGTGTACAAAATGTGAAAATATTTAACAAGACGTAGGTCACGAGGGAAATATATAGTTTGAGAGATTAATTTATAGAAAGATGGAGAGAGTGACCAAATTTAAGCTAAATACTATTAAAAAAAGAGTTATTATTAGAAACATTATCCTTATGAATGAATATCATCAGGACTTGTGCAACTGTCAGTTGCCAGAACTGTCAGTGTTCAAAGTTTAAAGTGTGGTGGTATTACGAGTTCTACGAATATGTTTGACTTATTTTTTATAGCTTAAGGGTGACCATCAAGCACACAGTTCACCAGGTGGAAAGTGGATACTTCGGCTTATAGAAATCTAGATCTATCCTCGATTGAAATTCAAAATGCAGATGCGTCAACCCTGAAGACTAGGATGGAATGCCTCATTCCCAAAAAAGGGAGTTCGTTCGTGTTGCGTCAGCGTAAGAAAATACATTATACAAGTGAACTTTTTTTCTAATAATAATGGCTTGCACTCATTTGCACATAGTGTTTTGTTTCTAGTACTGCATAGGAATGTGGTTACAGAAATTGATGAATGAAAAAAAATGAATAAAAATAAGCTAGTTCTTGACTACTGCTCCCTTTAAGGGTGAGTTGCGTTAGTCTTGGATGATAAATCTTATTAATTTCACATTTCTTCCTCAGCACTCTTTTTGCAAACGATTACAATTATTTGTTTTGTTTATTATAAATGACGAAGAAAAGGGCTTTATCCAAACATTAGAGATATTGAAATCACCACAGCCTTTAAGCTGAACGTAAATATTTATACATAGCAGATTGTGCTAGAACTTCACAAATTTTAAACCCATGAAAGGATTCACATTCGTTTATATTTTTTATTTAAAATGTACGGCACGCAATATAATTCAAAACATGATACCTCGGTACGTGAGCAGAGAATGGTCCATTTGTTAACGAAGCGATATTGTGACACCGGTCCGTTTAATTGAGCTATTTGTGTTAGTCCGCTGCTGTCACAGCGCCCCTGTGTCCCTAAGTAGACCGCTTTGTCTACGTTTCATGTGATATTGCTCTATTAATACTTGTAAATTACCGATATAAAAATATTAGTGCAAGAATTTTATTTCGTGAAGCTTGATCCAAATTGACTAGTGAAATAAAAGTTAGAATTTACAGAGGATTCCATATACTACGATTATGTATAATATATTATCTGCTTAGTCGTGTATACTGTATACTGTATACCCCTATTATGAATGTATGTCAAATATAATATTATGTGGCACCCTTAAGTTTGACTTATTACACGAGAGAACCTACTTTTCATTTGTTTTATAAATAAGGGGTTTTTCGATTGCCGCGGGTAGATTTTGGCTGCAAATGGCAGCCATTTGGTTGTGGTAACATCTAAAATATTTTGTTAATTACGCAGTTACTTATGCCAAATCACTGTGGCAATTACACGATTGAACAGTACGTTCAAATGATAGAAGGTTCGTTAGGTCGATTCCTCGCCGTGCACAAGAACTCGGCTATCGCAGACTTCTACTTGGCGAATTTCGCGCCGAGACTTAGGCCTACACCCGTACAAAATCCAACTGACTCACAAGCTCAAAGTTCATGATCTTCGAATCGTTTGGAAGATCACCCGAATTTCGTCAGCAAAATCATCTTGAAGAATGGCTGTGTTAACAAGTAGAATTGCCATATATGGGACGATACCAACTCACGAGAGGTTCACCAGGGGGTAATGCATCCTCAAAAAGTTACCGTTTGGTGTGGATTTTAGGCCGCATTGGTCCGTACGTTTTCAAAAACGACGCTGGTGAGTCGATCACCTTCAACGGTTAGCGCTATAGAACGACGATAATCAATTTATTATGGTCTAAATTAAACATATGGGCCTAGACGATATACGGTTCCAGCAGTATGTCGTTACGTGCCACACAATGGACGCCTTGATTGATATTCTCTATGAGCGATTTAAGGGCAAGCTTATCTCTCGCAACGGTGATGTGAATTTACCACCAAGGTCATGCAATTTGACCCTGATAGAATTTGCCGCACATATTGGTAAATACTTTTGAAAGAACTTTGACTTGTAGTCCCCATTTCAAATTATATTGTCCTTTCCATTGAATTAGAATATACTGGCGTATAGACGACCTGACAGCCCGAAAACGCGTGACCAGTATGATTTGTAAATGTGTGCTTGGGATGTACATTTTACTAACAAGGACTATCGAAAAATGATTGGTAAGACGGCGGTAAAAATATTAAAAAACAAGTTGATGCACGAAACTGAATAACGTCATAAATTAACTGAATTTTTAACATGATATTCTAAAATAATAAAAAATATTCATATAACGTGTTCACGAGAATAAGCAGCATTTAATTGAAAATGTACAAAATCCCAATAATCTCTGAAGAGGTGAATCAATATAAACAGTTTTCCCTAAATAAATATATAT
>DWHP01003305.1:0-13531 GCA_018247895.1 Parnassius honrathi
ATATAAGTTATTAACATCTAAATATGTACATTTTCTATTTTTTAAATTAAATTAAACTGTATTATTAAAAAAGAAATTTCCTCATTTCGTGAAGTTTGGGTGGGTGAAAACGTTATCGTTCGAAACAATATTTTAAAAAGAAAATGTAGGCAATTACTTCCAACACTTGCAATTCTCTCTATCGCACGACAAGCGATGTGAAATAGATAGCGTTTTTGAAAATACCTACTCGCGCCGCGTATCCTCACTGTTGTAGTTGTCGTTATTAAACTCCATTTAACTCAAATGCTAGTAAGTAGTGACATCTTATGATATGTTGTGTCACTAATTTTGGCCTTAGTATCACTGCTCTATACAAGATGGCGTTGTTTATCTTTTGTGGAATATTTACTTTAATTTTTTATCTGCTATTGTCACTACAATAACAGGTTTATTTTGGCCTAAAGGTCTAGATACCAGGCCATAAACTCAAACAAATATAACAGGTTTATGTCAATTATTTTTTATGTAGAATGTACGACGCACACGCGCTCCTGTACCATACATACTGTCTTCGATAAAATTTGCAAAATTGCAAACACCTGCCTGCTGCCTGGTGCCTGCTGATGTATGCAAAACGTCACATGGTTGTTGACCTCTTCTGTTTGGTCGTATAGCTATATAATATGAGCCTCTCTTTTCTTTACATAAGTATATCTCTTTCTATGTGTCATTGCTAGTGACGTGTTCGCCAATCCTATAGACTTCGATCCGAAGTCAGTCACAAACCGATATTCGTGATTATCTGTCGCGTGTTGTTTAATGTTTTTAAAATAACTTTGAAATTATTGCGAAATAAAGTGCCTTCAAGTTGGAATAATTTAATAATTAGTGTTAACTATACTTTTATGTAATTACCGGCAGATTTTGGTAGTTATATTGTGTGTGACTCCACAATGTATGTACTGAGTTTCGTTACAAGAAATAAGTGAATTTCAGTTTTTCCAGTGCTTAAATATAATTAAGTGTATTAATTCCGTTTGTAGAGTTAACAAAGAGAAATATCTGTATCGAATATAACAGCAAGTTCGTTTTAAAAGAATAATATTACACTGTAAGTCTTAATACGATATACTCAACTCCTGCATATTATATTTTACAACAGAACATGTATGTAAGTTTCCTGTGCCTTCTCCTTGCGTAAACCGTAATACAAAAAACAGCTAAAGGTTATTTTTTTCCATTGCGCTCACCTTTGTATGATGTATAAATAGGTTTGTTTAGTTCGAGTTTTTACCTTATCAATTCTTATCAGATTCTCCCATCATAATGTCAAATAAGAGTTAATCTTATTTAAAATTATGTAGTTTGTTTTTATACACTATATGTTGTTTTCATAGTGGTAATTTGTTTTATTTAAAGGACTTTAATAGTAATTAATTACCTTAATGCAGAGTAATATTTTTTAAATTCTAGTAAACATTGGCTGACGTTCAAACTATTCTTCTCACCCACATATGAGTACAAACAGTCTCAAACAAAAATAAGGAACCATTTTATGTAGTACTTCAGTGTTACATTTTAGACAAAGAAGATGTTTATTATATGTAAATAGTGAGTAGATTAATATTGAAAATAATATTCATCTTTTTATTCCTTGATGTGTGCTTAGTGAATGTGTAAGTGTAAATTCTGAAGGACTTGACCAGTTAGTCATATTCACACATTATATTTGTTTTGTTGAGAAAATTATTTATAGTTATACAAGGATCCGATAGTAGCGCTGTGCTGTGCTGATAATAAATGTTGGTTTAGTGCCAAAAAAGTAAATAACAAAATCACAAACAACATTCTAGACACATGACTTAAAAACCTTATCTGCATGTGGTGCATCATTTAGATGGCCATGACAATTTACAATTTTTTTTGTAGAATCAAGATGACAAACGAGCACACAGTCCACCTGATGGTAAGTGGATGCTGTGGCCCATAGACATCAAAATGTAGATGTATCACAAAAGAGAGATGAGATATAAAGGTATGAGGATAAGCTTGTTTTCTGTAGAAAGGATTTTAGGTTCTCTATACTCACTATTACGAAACACAACAGCATTAAGCTGCTATTTTACGCCTGTATTCTGTGAGAGCATGGTCCTACCCGGTTGAGTTGACCAGTTTGTGCAACAACCATAATATAGCTGCAATATGGCTCTACCACATATAATTAATAGTTACTAAATAAACCTACAATTAAATTAAAGTTACAACAATATTGCTAATAATTCCATGTAAGTATTTTATAACATTATCACTGTGGTATGCTAAAAAGATAGTTAATGTTAGCATTAGTGTTATATGGGCTGGTTCCTACAACTGCCTTGACTTAGCTCATATTTTGCATATCGTCAGAAATTAATGACAGACCCTGTTGTTCTTCCACTAGTAAAGACTTGATAGCTGACATCACTGCATTTTGCTAGATGAAAAGATGCAATGGTGTCAGATCAAACATGGTCTTCATGGCTGTGTGAGGTATTGTTACCATGGCCCCATCGGCAGTTGTGCATGCCAGTCTCTAGCATCTTTGAAGTTTATTGCTTTTGGTGACAAGGTTGGTTTTTGTTCACTAGTCTTGTGCACCATAGGAGACCATAAGTATGATCACTTGCTGCAAGATAACTAGTGTACCACAGGTCGTCAGGCTGATCACTTCCTGTAAAATAAGAGGTAATGATAACATATGTATTCCCTCACACCTGTTATCCTGAGCAGTCGGCAGAGAATACAAACTTTTCTTCGTTTTCCACAATTCTGAAACCAGTGTCACTCCTTGCAGATGCATATTATCTAAGCAGACTACCTCTTTGTTCTAGTGGTTATTTTTATGCTAGCTAGCTCCATATGTTACCTTATTAGCCTTTTGAATATACTCCAGTATACATGCCTTCGTAAGAATATGTCAAATATATGTGGTAGAGCCATGCTGCAGTTATATTAGTACCTAGTATAGTTGTAGCACGAATGAGTCGGCTTGACCAAGGAAGGACCACACTTTCACAGAATACCAGCGTAAAATAGTAGCTTAATGCTGCTGTGTTTCATGTGGTGAGTGTAGAGAACCAGAGACCCTTTTTACTGGAAACAAGGCTTTCTATCTTAGTCCTCACAGATGACAATGCATATGCATTTTGATTTGAAATTGACAATAGATGCAGATGTTTATGGGCCACAGCAACCACTCACCATCAGGTGGACTGTGTGCTCGTTTGTCATCATATTCTATAAAAAAAAAGTTATAAATATCTTTAAATATATACCGTTACACATAACAATAAGCAAGAGGTTTTCACATCCATCCATTACAGCCCATCGAAGTTTACTGCTGAACGAAGGCCTCTGCCAATAATTGCCACGCCTGATAAGCGGTTTGGCAACTGCAGTTTTTTATTTTATTTTAAGCTAATAAAGATGCTGCTCTCGATCTCCTGTTTCAGTTTTCCTCTGTCACCTCTTACGTACCCACGGGTTGATATGGAGTAATGGATATTCTTACACCGTCACTATACGTTTTTCAGGGTGGACTATACTGATTTCTTATATTTACATGAGCACTACACATTATAGCTTATCAACCATTTTTGGACAAAAGCCTCTTCGATAGATTATCTCATTGGAGGGATTTGGCCGTAGCTGCAACACTTACAAAGTGGGTTTGCATCTGCAGTATTAATTAATTTTAGTTGTTATCAGGAAGATGCTGCTGCCCATCATCTGGTTCAATTTCCCTCTGCCGCCTATTACGAAACAATATGGGGTAGTGGATATTCTTACACCATCACTGCATCAATCAATGCTGCTGCTTTTGTCATATGTTTTAAAATACCCAGACCGGTTTGTCACCCTTATTCTATAAAAAATCTCATTTCTCTTAAAACAGAAATATTTTCGAGAAACAGTAAAGTAAAATCAGTTGGGTATTCGCGTTTCGCGCCAAAACTATTATTGGAAATATGTGTCCTTCACTTTTTTCTTAAATTTATAAAGTCATTTATCTCTGGCCAGTCACATCGCGGAATGTATGCACTTGAAAGCAGTCTGCAGTATTTCGTTTTGGTAGTTTACGAAACATTTGGATATCTAATTATATGCCAGTGCTTGTTGTACATTATTTATGTAAAACTATTATTGATAGCTTTTAGCAGGCCATGTTTGTTTCGTTTTTATGACTGACTGTAGTATTTTATTTGCTTGTTACTAACTAGTTCCCGGCGCGTTGCTGCCGCAGAAGCAATAATTATGGCAGTATAGTTTTAAATTTGGAATATAGGTGAAGTTTTATAATGTATAACTTTCAAATAAATTTATCGGTACGATAGGCGCGCCACCTGCTGTAAGTTCGTTGTACTATGCCTATAACTTTCGCGCAAGTGTAAGCAATAAGATGACAAAGTTTTAGCGCAATCTGATGAACGGTATGGCAACGCAAAAATACGAACAATCAAACATTTTTTTTATATTAGATATACATAATAATAATGTCCTCCAGACCGAATTTCAGTCACGGCGACCTGCCTCAACGTAGACTTACCATCGGCGCAGGACAGGATTATAGTGCCCAAGTGTATGTGCAAGCACAGGTGCATTCTATTCACTCATTCCCATAATCCGATGTGACGGTAAACCGACATGACCGGGGAGAGATCAGGCGCAGGACCAGCGGCTTTACGTGCTTTACGAGGCACGGGGATGAGACACCGCCAACTTCCTGACTCATGGCAGCTACTGAGAATTTCTTGACAGAAAAACTCAATAATTGGTTTTGTTGGCCCGACCCGGGATTCGAACCCAGAACCTCATGATCAGCAGTCGCACTGCTACAACCACTAGACCAACGATTTGTATTAGATATAATACGCCAGTGCGCCTGACTACACCTGCATAGTGATAATTCGTCATAGATGTAGCAGAAACAAAATCATTTGACATGTGTGGCCATTACATATAGTCAACATACCCACGTTGATCCTTTCAAACAAAACGCTTTAACCAATTAAACGAATGTTAAATTAATACTCTACGGACCTACGTGGTAGAACACAAAATACCAGTGTAAAATAGTAGCTTAATGCTGCCGTGTTTGGTGAGTGTATGGAACCGGAGACCACTTTTACTGGAAACGAGACATTCCATCTCAGTCCTCAGGGGTGACAACTCATCTGTATTTTGATTGTTAATCGAGGATAAATAGATGTCTATGGGCCACAGTGTCCACTTACCATCAGGTGGACTATGTGCTCGTTTGTGACCCTATAATTGTTTTTTCAAAGTCGTAGGACTTCTATTCTGCCTGGGGTCCGTCTGGCTGGGCACCGCACTCTTACTTATTCCTGACGCCAGATGGCAGCACGTGCACTGCCGTGTTCTGGTCTGCAGGGTAAAGAGATTCAGTATAATTACACGCTGTGAGGCATTCCATCTTAGTCCTCAGAGACATGCATCTGTAGACATCTTGATATGAAGGTGTTCGTTGGTCTATAGATTGCAGTGACCCCTTACCATCAGTTAACTGTTGGTGCGTTTATTGCTTCGGTGATGAAGCCCTAGATGGTGATTAGCTCTGTTATAGCATAACAAAAGCCTATTCACTCTAGCAATGTAAACGCTCAGATTGTAATTTGACGGAAAAACAGACGCCGGCAAATTATTCCACTCATTTGCTGTACGCATTACAAAAGACGATGCAAACCGTTTGGTTAGAGCGGATAACGACAAAAAAGGGGTGATGGCCCGCCGACCACTTGGTTGTCTGATAAGCAAAGGGGAGGAATTGAGGCATGCGATTTCAGTGCACAAATAAATATGCATATTTACATAATTACGACCATCGTGATAATTTATTTTATAATAAATTTGTTATATGTACATATACATAATATATATAAAGGGGCACGCCTATAATCCCCGATGGGGTAGGCAGAGTCCAAAGAACACCGAGTTACTCGCTACCCAGGTTAGGCAAGTATGTAGGTTTAGTCTGTCTAAATAAAATCAATGTTAAATCTAGACTTACTTCCTCCTTACACCCTTAGAGTATACATAACCAAGCAATAGTTATGTGTACGCTTAGTATTTCATTAATTTTTATAGTTTTCCATTAGCGTGAACGATTGTAGAAACTCACTAGTCGAACTCCACTGTGCTAAATACGATGGCTGGGCTCTTTCTACCTAAGAGTATGTCTGGGTTTCACAGAGTACAGCTGGGTTCCGATGTGAAGGGTAAGAGTTGTGGAGTGTATGACATATCCTTTTGCTTTTTTATAGGATAGGTGACAAACGAGTACACAGTCCACCTGATGGTAAGTGGTTGCTGCGACCCATAGACATCTACATCTATCCTCGATTACGAAACAAAATGCAAATGCGTTGTCATCCGTAAGGACTAAGATGGAATGCCTCGTTTCGAGTAAAAAGGGTCTCCAGTTCCCTAAACTCACCATACGAAACACAGCAGCATTACGCTACTATTTTACGCTGGTATTCTGTGAGAGCGTGGTCCTACCCCGGTCGAGCCGACCCATTCGTGCTACAACTATACTACTAATATAACTGCAGCATGGCTCTACCACGTATAGAACCGTACAGACCGTTAGAACGTATAGACCGTTTAGTAGTTTAGTTGTTCCACAAGAGTGTCTACTGAACGGTCTTTTTGAAGTGATTACGGTTGTCCACGGGACTACTTAGTCACTTGGTATCAAATGGATGGTTAGCTTAATGTTGTATCAGCTAAAATAATATTTGGTCATTACCATTGTGGTATTCCCAAGCATTAAAGAAAAACATAAGTATCTTCGTAAATTCAGAACCTACGGTAACAGATCCGATGAAGAGTCGTATAAAATACTGCGCACTCAGGTTAAATATTTGGAAGATATGTGTCATAAAAACTATATATCAACCGTTGAAAGGTCAATAGAAAAAAATCCTAAATATTTCTTGTCATATGTTAAACGTAAATCAAAAATTCACTCTGTTCCAAGTAGTCTCAATTTAGGTAGTGTAATTTATAACACAGGACAGTCTATTAGTGACGCATTTGCAACTTATTTCAAGTCAATTTTTTTATACCCGGGCGCTCAATCAACTCCTCTAAATATTTCTGATGTGATATCAACATCGACTGCAAATATTTCGGAAATAGAAGTTAACGTTAAACTTGTGTATCGGTTGTTGAAAGCTCTTGATCCATCAAAATCTGCTGGACCTGATAATCTACCAGTCATTTTTCTTATTAATTGTGCAGAGACGATAGCACTACCGATAAGTTTGCTATTTCGCAAATCGTTGGATGAGTGCTCAGTTCCTGATATTTGGAAACGTGCATATATTACCCCTGTGCACAAGAAGAGTCTTAGGACTGATATCACTAATTATAGGCCAATTTCTAAATTATACATTATTTGCAAAGTCTTTGAAGAGATGGTTTATGAGCAAGTGTATCCGTTACTCGAACAAAGCATAAGCCTGTCTCAACATGGTTTCTTCAAGGGTAGATCCACTGTTTCCAACTTGGTGCTCCTTAATTCATTCTTGAACAAAGCCATGGCTGATGGCCATCAATTTGACGTTGTTTATACAGATTATAGTAAGGCTTTCGACCGGATGGAACATAATTTGCTTTTTAAAAAGCTTCAGTATGTTGGCATCTGTGGAGAACTACTGCGGTGGTTCTCCTCTTATATCGACAATCGCTCGCAGTCTGTAGTTGTTAACAATTATATATCAGGTTGGGTGTCAATACCGAGTGGTGTACCACAGGGGTCCTTGCTCGGGCCGTTGCTATTTTCCATATATGTTAACGATATTGAAACCTGCTTTAAATCATCACACCTACTGTGTTTTGCTGATGATATGAAAATATTTTCCACAATCTCATCTCAGGCTGATGCTGAATTATTGCAAGAAGATCTATTGAGATTGGAACTGTAATATCAATAAGCTTGAACTAACCCCATCAAAATGTACCCTTATTACACTTTCACGCAAGCGAAACTTAATTCATTTCGGCTGTCTCCTTAAAGGTCAGAAGTTACAAAAAGAATCAGTTGTACGTGGTCTAGGGATTTTCCAGGACTCTTAGTTATTATTTAACACCCATGTTGACAATGTCATAGCTAGTGCATCTAAGGCGTTAGGTTTTGTCATGCGTACTACAAAGGAGTTTAATAACATTGAAACAATTAAAATCTTGCACTGTACTTACGTCCGCAGTACGCTTGAATATGCTTCGCAAATCTGGAATCCGATGTATGATACATACATTACACGGATTGAAAGTATTCAACGTAAATTCATACGCTATCTTTGCTATCGTACCCATAAACACTACCGATCAGAAGACTATCTACCCTTGTGTGAACAACATCGTCTGTTGCTTCTGATAAAGCATCGGGAGATTGCTGACATTGTATTTTTATTGAAAAATCTATTCTGGCAATGTTGACTGCTCCCATTTGCTATCACAAATATCACTGAGAACACCTACAATGAACCTTAGAATAAATGCATTACTCTACTTACCAGCTTCATCTCACTAATTATGGAAGAAATACTTTCTTATATCCGTCTAGTAATATTTTTAATAATTTATGCAAAAAGCATGGTTTTGATTTGTTTAATAGTAGTTATGTATCGGCAAGGCGGGCATTAGATCGAGAGTTTTTTGTGTCGTAATTTAGTTTATTTAACTTATTTTAAGAAAAATTATGTTGTGCGTTTAGCCATGCTTTTCTTTTCTTTTGTAGCTATTATTGTTTGTTTCACTTATTAAATTTATGAATGTTGTACATTTAAATTAGACTTCATTTTTGTTGCTCGTATTTGTGCTATGTCCTTTAAACGACGAAAAATTATGTTAGTGTATTTCTATTAATAAGAACCTGTTTTGGCTTCTTGTAAATTTAATGGTATTTACTTAAGATTTGTAAGCTGTTGGTTTTCCATAACATAAAAATAAAATAAAATAAAAATAAAATTGCCCGGCACATGTTACAATGTCTTGTCAACTAATCACCAAAGTTTAATTGTAATCGGACGATTCGTATAGGAACGCATACTAACAAGGGACTATTTATTTTATATATTTAGTTCTATATATAATTTGTTTCTAAATTTTAATGAGCGTAACTACGTAGTATATACCAACGCACCTTATATCTTATTACGGCTTTAGTGACGTTTATGGTAGAGCCACGCTCTAGCTATATTGTGGTTGCAGCACGTATGGGTCGGCTCGACCGGCACAGGGCCACGCTGTCACAGAATACCAGCGTAAAATAGCAGCTTAATGCTGATGTGTTTCGTATGATCAGTGTAGAGAACCGAAGACCCTTTTTACTCTGGAACTACTATGGAATCGAGTCATTCTATCGCCGTCCTAGAGGGCTGATAACGCATCTGCATTTTGATTTATAATTGACAGTAAATGTAGATGTCTACAAACCACAGCACCCAGTTACCATCAGGTGGACTGTGTGCTCGTTTATCACTCTTATTTTATATTTAAAAAAAACGTAATAACAGGGATGTACACCAACGCAGCTTTATAACTATGAGCTCAAGTAATAAAGAAGGTAGACGAAGCGTTTCAAATGTACGTAGACATATCAAGTGATGACGAAAAGATACATATTTCTTCAGTTCCTTTCTCTACGATAAAACTCTCTTTTATACGTGGTAGAAATCACGCTACACTCGCCCACATTTATATGTGGTAGAGCGACGCTGCACTAATGTTATGGTTGTAGTGGGTCGACCTGGACCGGGGAAGGACCACGCTCTTATCTGATGGAATACCTGCATTAAATGGAAAGTAATAATTTGTTTTGATTTGTCTTTGGGGACGTTCATATATTACGTAAACAAACTTTCTATGATTTTAGACACCACACCGTCCTGTATAAGCAAACATAAGAACATTGCGAACACCCTTCCACATCTCCCAAATGATAAGACGTAGGGATTTTTTTTAATTTTTATTAAACAATAAAGTTATAATTTAAAAGAGTCAATTATTTTTAAAATTAATAAATTAGAAAATTAAAAATCATTTATTGTCCACGGGCTCCGTATCCAAGTTTCTAAATCATTGACAATTGGTAGCTCGTGATCACAAATCAGTTTAAAATATTTTTATTGTTTATATTTTTTTTATCTTACGTACCTAAGATTTTAACATTCCCTTAGCTCCTTTTGTCAGCAAAAGTTAGAAAAAATTGAACCCCCCTGTCCCTAAGCCTGATAACGTAGTATTTGAGCGCCCCCTTTAGTACATAGTGTGTTGTTTCAGAAGATTCGGTTGTAAAAAACAATATTCACTATTCTCAATTAAAATGCGTCTAAGTAAAAATCACGATTTTAAAAATACATAGGTAAGTACTTTAACCTGTTCGTTTCGCGGCGCGCGATATTTGCTTTTTTTTTTTTAATAGAACGACCTTCCAAAGGCGTTCGGTCGAATGGGGTCGACGTACTATTTGTTTGCTACAGACACGTACGATGTTTGAAGATAATATTTAATATACCCAAAACGCACAGAATTGTTTAAACTTGTGATGATAATCAACGATGGTGATGATTTCATTCTTTTAACCAACTTGGTGTCGGGTGCTTCAGGTCATTGCACTCTTTATTTGTATTATAATAACTTATGTTACTGTTAAGGTAAACGCTTTCAATATTATTTATAGGATTTATGTTAAAGTTACTTTTTCTTTAACAGTTTCCCGTTGTAGTGAAGATCGCAGTGCGAGGCGTTTTGCACTTTTTACGCTGTTTCCTTTTTTTATAGAATAAGGGTGATAAACGAGTACACAGTCCGTCTGATGGTAAGTGGACATTGTGGCTTACAGACATTCACATCTATCCTCGATTACGAATCAAAATGTAAAGGTAAAAGGATCTCCGGTTTTTTACACTCACCATATGAAACACAGCAGCATTAAGCTCCTGTTTTACGCTGGTGTTTTGTGAGAGCGTGGTCCTTCTCCGGTCGAGCCGACTCATTCGTGCTACAACCATAATATATATATAGCTAGTGTTTTACATCTGACGTAAACGTATTGGAGTCCATAGGGTTTTTCTTATGCAACGCCACCACTACACGGTATGATGAGTTCTTTATGACGTATATGTGACAACGCATTTTAATTCGTAATTGAGGGTAGATGTGGATGTCTACGGGCCAAAGCAGCCACTAATGATCAGGTGCACTGCGTGCTCGTTTGAGTCCCTTATAAACTAAAATAACCAATGCTACGCCACCGGTCCGATTTGCGGGTTGCCTAAATGATGTTTGCGTGTACTTTGGTTATTACGTACTTCGTCTCGATCTCAGGAATGAAGATGAAAATAATATTGTCCACAAAACAAAACAAAACAAAAAAATAAACAAAATTCTATTCAGATTTTATTAAAATTAAAGAAGCAGAACTTAAAATTAGTCTCCGAATGGGAAGTTCATAGTGAGGTCAGTTCTAATCACAACCATTTTGTACGTAACACGTGTTGAAGTTATTTCTATAAGCACGCAGAAATCCACAATCGACTATTAAGATCGTGAATTCTGTTTTATAAACAAACTCGAATTGAATCATCATTCGGCTTCTGTCGTCTTTGTTTAATAGTTTCGATTGGTTTAGTCATGTCGAGCGATGTTTTTTTTAATTTGCGTGTTAATAAATTACCTTATACTGGCTGATAATTTGTAATCGTTCCTTTCGAATAAAAATGTTTATGCTAAGACTTGTCCATATTAAAATAACAATTATTGTCGCTAATAATACTTGATAGGTATATTTTTGACAAAGTTAGTAGAAGTCATGATTATTTTTATTATTCGGCCTTTAACTAGACCTAGTTTAACTCGAAAGCAGCCGGCCTAACCTATAATTAGCCGTGAAGAAATCACTGCTAATTTTAGCTTTGGCCGGCTGAATACACCTAAGTCTAACCAACTGCAATGAGGGCTATCTTTACGCTCGCCAGATGTCGCTAGTTGTAGCCACTTAGTTGATAAGACTGAGGCATAATGTGTACCCGCGCATCGCCTTTTATCCGTGACCTAAATATTTCGTACTTATTATGTAACATATTTTCCTAATATACAAGCTATACTTATTGTATTATATGATGCACTTTTTCAAATTGATTTTCATGATTGTCATTATAATAAAAAAGAATTAACGACTAGTATACTTTATTTTGGTTTTATTGAATAAGCGTGACAAAGAAGCAAACATTCGTTATGGTAAGTGGATGCTTTGGGCCACAGGCATCTACATCTATCCTCGATTAAGAGTCAAAATGCAGATGCGTTGTCAGTTGTCACCCCTGAGGATTAAAATGGAATGGAATGTCTCGTTTCCAGTAAAAGGGGTCGCAGGTTCTCTCCACTCACCATACGAGACACAGCAGCATTAACCTGTTATTCTGTGAGAGCGTAGTCCTACCTCTATCACGTTCTTCTTTATTATCAATTTCACCATAGGACATTGACTACTAGGCTTTACTCGTTGTAGGTAGGATTAGGGAGGAAATAACCTTAAAATGCGGTATTAGTCGAATGTCAGATTCCAACTTGGGGAAGTTGTAGTCCAGAACTCAACCATTCGGCTACCTAAGTTTGTATAAGTACTTATATTCATATATTTTTTCTGGTTATTATTAGGCGACGCTATGACGCCATATAGTATATAGTAGCCATAGTGTATATATAACACGGTCACTCTACAGTCGATTCAGAAGGTTGACCCATAACTATTATTATTTGTTGGCCATACAAATACTGTCTCGTGCGGGAATCGAACCCGCGAGCCTTCGCGCTGCAATTCTGCTCTCTCAGTTCGTCAATTGTAAAGTACTGTTATATTATGCTTTACGAGATTGACATTTACGAGTTAAAGGCAACCAATGAATAATTTTACGATTAACCCTAAGGCAACTTACCTAAGTATTTATCATGTTGCTATATACACGAAAAATGTTTGATGGATAGATATCAAATTTTCTACTGCACTCAAAATAATTGGTTCAAAGGTGAACTTAATGCGGAAAAGGCATTTTCTGACAGCTTGACCTTTGTTAATGAGAGCTATTAGGTAGAACTTCAACAAAAAGAAAAAAGCTTATTTTAATACATTATTTTAAAAAGTTACAGCCTATATACGTCCCACCGCTGGGTATAGGCTTCCTCTCATTTCTGAAAAGGTTTTAGGGCAAGGAAGTGTCCGCCGCGCTGACCCAATGCGTGTTGACGAACTTTATGTCTTGTTTTATTTTCTTATTTCTCAGACATGCAGATTTCCTCACGATGTTTTCCTTCACCGACGGGCAGGTGGTAAATCAGCACTCTAAATTGCAATTAACAATTTCGTTGGTACCTACCGGTGGGGATCGAACCCGGGTTGCTCGTATACTTCTAATTTACAGTGAACCCTCAGCCCCTGAGCTGCCAAAGCTCGGCATGTTTTTACTTTATACACATTATATAT
>DWHP01003306.1:0-13530 GCA_018247895.1 Parnassius honrathi
TAAAACCAAGGAGTTTTCAATTAAAAAGATTTTAATATGACAGGAACAGTGGAAATGTTCCATTCCCGATACTTTTAGTGCAGCCTTGTATATCGACTTATTAAAGACCTCAATGTCGTAGTTAATCACGGCTACCTTTAGTTTAAAATTATCAACGCAGAATCAGCTCATAGTTCGTACTTCTTAAAAATATAGTTTTTACCCGTGAGTTTTGTGATTAGACGAGTTTTCACTACATTTGAGGGAAATCCCCTTAAAGAGAAGAATGGGGGGAGGGGCATGACCATGGGTGGTGTAAAAGGCCCGAAGCGTCGTTAATTCTAAACGTTTTAAATTAAACGCAATAAAATCTGTATTTTTTTTTAATATTCAAAGAAAAATGTTCGCGAAAATATAATCATTATATTCTTGAGGGTGAAGTTTAGGCATCTGCTGTGATCGACGACATTCGTTTATAAACTACGACGTTTTATATGTTTTATAAACGTAACATTGACCTATTTTTTAAAACTGAAGTAACAAACGAACTGACAGTCGTCTGACAGTGACCACCCGACGGTAAGTGTCTGTTGCAGTCCGTGGACAACTGCAGCCAACATTAAACAAAGAAAGCGACAGAACCATTGAGATCCTTGACGACTACTATGTGAACCGTCACAGCTTGAATTATACCGACTCTCTGTACTCTTCAGATCACATCACAGCAGTGCATGTACTGCTATTTACCGGGAGAAATATGTAATCGGGTGGGATCCAATCAAACGGACTCCTAGGCAGAAAGGAAATCCAACCAGCTAATTTATTTTTAATATGACCTATTAAGCGGATATCCGGCCAGTTTTTAACGCTTACTATCACTATAACTATTGCTATCGATTAATTTGTATTCATTCAAGATTTATTTACACAAAAAGAAATTGTAAAGGTTATAATAGTGTATATGTGTAATAAAATCTCCCTTTTTTATACGTGGTAAAGCCATGCTGCAGCAACATTATAATAGCAGCACGAATGGGTCGGCTCGACTGCGGAAGCACCGTTTCCACACAAAATACCAGCATAAAATAGCATCTAGTGCCGCTGTGTTCCATTTGGTGAGTGAAGAGTTTCTCTTCACTCACCAAATGAAACCCTTGAAGGAGACCCTTGTTACTGGAAACGTGGCATTTCTTCTCTCACCCATCTTAGCAGTATATTATGTCGTCATTTTTTTACGTGTTCGTTCCTTATAAAACGAAGCCACGTCTAACTTAGCTGAGATCTAACAGAAAACTTGTATAAAGTAATACTCCGAAATGCAAAGAGTAATATACTAACCACTTCACCAAATCGTCAAAATTTCTTTAATGAACACCACCCACACTCTTCCATCGTGTTATTAGTCGGTAATCAGTTTTAATGCGAGAAACTAAGAACATCCGCACCCATTCCGGCTCCCGTATTAATATTATCACATATCCGGCCCGAGTCGAGCTCTCTAGAAGAATTTTTAATGGTTTGCTTTAATTATTTCGCGTGGCAACGGGGCCTGGTCTAAGTTCCATTCACATTAGAGATTTCATTTTTGCACGGAGGCGCACGACCGTTGAATTATTAAGCCGAGTGCCGAAAACTGAAAATTCCCGAGATCACTGTACGCCAGGCACATATTTATGTGCGGAGCTTCGAGAGGGATCCAGAAACCGTTTGTACATTATGAAGGGACCTAATTAACCGACGCCGGGGCGAGATTAATAATGGACGCAGCGGCGGCGGTCGGCGCTACTAGTTCTAGTATTCTTAACTTTGAATCGACTTCACGGAATAATACATGTATCGAAAATGTCAGGGTTCTTTTTTGTATTCTCCTGGCGATTTAGAGGACTCGTCTAGAAATGAAGCTGTCATTTTAGCGTTCGAAAATTTTAATTTCGAGTCGTCTTGTGCTCGTGGTTTAAAGTTATTCATTAATTGAAATCTCAACATTAAAGCTATTTATTTATTCATTCGTAACAGTTTTCACAGGACTACTGCTAAAAGTCCAAATCGTCAAGTACATTGCTAAGTAAAGCTATTAGAATGGAGTAAAGTATAGCTATATGCGTTTTACTGCTAAGCAAATGTCCCCCTAAGTTTCTGAGAGGATTTTTGGAGCAGGGCAGAACGTCGCGCTTCTCCGATGTGTATTGGACGTCTTAACATATCCTTGGAACATTTTCTTAAATTCTGAGATATATAGGTTTCCTCGTGAATCTTTATTTTGCAGCTAAGCGCATGGTAAGCCAGCACTAAAACTGCAATTAACAATTTCATTACGCTGGTAGGGATCGCACTCGTGTTGACCACCTAGGTTACTATGGCTCCCAGTGAACCTTTTTTCTTATAGAATAAGGGCGACAAAAGATCACGCAGACCACCTGATGGTAAGTGGGAGATGAGGGGCATAGACACTTACATCTATTCCCGATTAATAATTAAAATGCAGATGCGTTGTCATCCCTCAGGACTAAGATGGAATATGTCTAATTAATTGTGTAAGATACATGATTGTAAGCTGTTATTAAAAAAAGGCCCGCTGTGCTTCATACTGGTTCTTTCCGAACCAGTGGTAATTAAACAAAAGAGTGAGTATCAATAAGTATTATTTATAATCTATATTGAATAAAAAGAGTTTCTGTTTCGGTTCTCCAAACGCACCATATGGAACATCATTAAGCAGCACAATGAGAAGCGGTTCGTCTATTTTAAGCTGGTATTCTGTGAGAGCATGGTCCTGCCCCGGTCGAGCAGACTCATACCTGCAACAACCATAATATAGCTGCAGCATGGCTCGATCACTTTTTCAATTACCTGAATAACATATTTTGCTAAGTTTCGAGAATCATAATATATATTAGTGTTATTCATTGCTTACCCAAATCGAATGAATTAGTCTCTCTACACATCAATTTCATCTTCCTTTTTAGGCGAAATTCAGAAAATTTTCCCACATCTCAATTTTCACTTTTTAATATGTTCCACATTTACAAATCTAAATGTTCTATTTTAATTACATTCCTTCTTACCGCTCTAGTGTAGCGCCACTGCACAAAACGCGTCGCAAAACAAAATGTAACACGATTAGAAACGAATTACACACACCGGATAAGTCTGCGGGGCTAACTAACCACGGGCCCCACGTTGGGCGCCACTTTGCCTTTGTCCATCCACTTTCTTTGTATTTCGTTCCATTTCATGCGAAATTTAATTTCGTTTTCAAGACTCGCGTGGAATGATATTACGGGTACAGGCCGCGACCGCTGTTGTAATTTTCATTGCTCCTCCTCAAGTGTGTGTGGACATCGGGGCGTTTTTCATCGCATTCCCTTTCGGTCGCTGCTCGGGCGTTTTTCGTTTACCGCGGGTATGCTGTGTTGGTTCAGTATTAAAGCGTCGGATTGCGGGTCCGTTAATTGCTTAACACAAACCACCAGTGAAATTTTATTGGCAATGTTTCGCTTTGAGCTGACGTTCGTGTGCACAAAGTTTATTATTTCGAAAATAGCCTTTAGTAGTATTGACAAAAAGATAAATTGGATATAACCATTGAGAATTATAAGAACTAACAAAACTAATGACATTAACGCCTCCCCCATAGATTGCCTCATATGGAAGAAGGTTGCCACAGTCACGCCTGACTGGCAGGTTTGTAGCAGCAGTTTTTTTTAAAAATAAATTACACTTAATTTCTTCGACATATCAAATCAAAATTTCGTATTGTTTCTGCTTACTCTACCACTGTTTCAAAATTAGGTTCCTATGACCTTATCTTATTCGATTAGATAATATATATTTACAACATTAAAGCTTTAATATAACGATTTGTAGTAATAAAATGGTTTTCTATGCAATAAAATCATATTTTTTGTTGCGTAATCTCAATAAATTCCCAATCAGTTCATATGGTTAGCTTATTATATCAAAATTAAACGAAAGTTTTCTGCCTGGCTTTATAACTTTCAATAGATGAGGTACCAATGATATTTCAATTTTTAGCCGATTTCAAAAGAGGAGGAGGTATTCAATTCGATTGTATAAATCCGTCGCAAGAAGTATCTCTTCCGTGAACCCCAAGCAATTGATTAACATAAAAAGATAAAGTTGTAAAAAGATCAAGTAACCAATAAAAGAAACCCTCCGTACAAGTATCGGTGAATCCCTCCTCGAGTGTTTGGAACCCCAATTTGCCATCGATACAGGCAATACGGTCCGACGGTGAGCCCTCCCGGAGGTAAAGGGATAAAAAGGACACTCTTTTGTATGATCTACCCGCAAATCCCTGCGGCGGGCACTCAATGAGAGGCGGTTAGTGGATTTTCTATTCAGATTATACTTTCTTTTAGTTCTTACATCAATATTAAAGTGACAAACTGCTGCAGTTTATTGACATCTACAGATTAAGCGGGCATCGTGTTAAGCACTTTTCATAACCCTAAACTAGATAATAAAGCTTCTTTTCTGCCTGGCATTCAGACTGGGTTGGTCTAAGTAGCATTGCATTCACTGCCGGTTGTAAGTTTTTATTTTATAGGATAGGATGACAAACAAGCACACAGTCCACCTGTTGCTGTGGCCCTTAGACATCTACATCTATCCACGATTACGAATCAAAATGCAGATGCGTTGTCACCATGAAGGACTAAGATGGAATGCCTCGTTTCCAGTAAAAAGGGTCTCCAGTTCTCTACACTAACCATACGAAACACAGCAGCATTAAACTGCTATTTTATGCTAGTATTCTGTGAGAGTGTGGTCTATAGTGTGTGAGTGTGGTATATAATATAGCTGCAGCATGGTTCTCCCACGATGCAGATATAGATAACTCAAGTAATTGTTTAATAAACGTGTCGTCATTACTATAGATGAAGACGCTGAAGTTGTTTGCTAATGCGACCAAAGTCCAGAGGACACACGATCCTGAACAAACTATGATATTTACATGCCGAGCTCTTCGGCATTTGTTTGTTTTCGACGAAGTTGTGTCAGTTGGATTAAGATGCACTGTTTACGTTGTAATGCTATAGTGAAAGTTTTCAATCAATGATTATTATTGTAAACTATAATTAGGATTCCAGCGGAAATTAATTCATGACTATATTTGTATTGTTTATACTTTACATTTGTTAACATAAATTGTGAGATTAAGTAAATAAATATATTATTATGTTATTGGCTGCGATTAAAGAATTGTTTGTAGCATGTATATGTCGCAGGTTTATGGTAAAATGAGGTTTTTCAGAACCGGAAAAAGACACAGTTATTACTAAATCTTAATCATTAACCTGAAAAATCCCGTTTTTTGATCCAAAACTCAAACTCATTTCGGTTTATGACAAAATTTAAACTTAAGTTAGGATTTTATCATAAAACTAAATCAGTCTAGGTTTTCGATCAAAAAGCTGGCTTTTCTCAGTTTTATGATAACATAGAGTATTAATTTTGCTTTCTTCCGGTTCTTGATCAAAAGCCTAGTTTTTTGATCAAAAACCAGGTTTTATCATAAACCTGCGACATGTACACAAACTATCGTAACATTGTAAGAGGTAACAGATATTTTTGTACAGGCGTGATTATTTCACATTAAATAAAAAAAATTGAAGGTAAAATGAGTCGTGGGACGTTCAGGAGTCCGTCTGGGTAAGAAACACCTTCTTGTCTATTTCAGTCGAGAAAAAGGGGTTTCCACTGCTGTCCTTTGGTCTGAAGCCAATAAAATACCAGAAGGTAATTTGGTTGTCTTACGTATACGAAACACAGCAGTATTATGTAATATAATATATATCCGCTATTTTACGCTGGTACTCAGCGAGGACGTCGCCCTGCCCTGGTTTTCTACAACTAGGGCAGGAGGAGCTGCTGTGCTGTACAATCTTAGAAGTTGATAGAAATGAAAAAGGCTTGAACAGATTATGTAATTTATTCCGATATTATTGAGAGTGAGTTCAATGCACGACGGTGAATGATTGCGTACTGAATTGATGAGAATGAAAAGTGATACAGTTAGGTAAACATGCTGATGTGCAGAAATGTGCGGTGTGTAGAGATCGTACACTGGTCGAGTTTACCTATTCATGAGGAGATATGTACATATCAAGCATAGCTGCAGCGTGGCTCTACATAAAAACTTCTCAAGTAAATATTTACAAGTATGATGTAAATTATGTTCTATTGAATTTAACGCAATAACAAATAAAAACATAAATAACATAACGTGTTATACACTAGCAATGTAAGCTAATCGAGACAATCGTCGATAAACATTCGTATACGAAACAAATCGCAACTGCAAGTGAATTGGTCCGTATCCGTTGAGGGCGTTGGAAGGCGTCGGATCGGATCTCGCGCCGGATTAACCAGCAAATTGGTTTAAGGAAAACCCCGCGTCAGGACAACCGAGGAATCAATCCCAATTGCGGTGGCGAGGGATTGCGAAGGATATGTGGAAGGAGTCGTGACTTGTTTTCGCAGTAGTACAATTTTTTTATTTAGTTCTTTTAGAGCATAGAGCATGTTTTAAGTAAAACACTTTTGATGCTCTATAATGCATTAATTCAACAGCATACATCTTCAGAATGTGTTAATACAAATATTAAAGTAAATTAGTAAGCTCATAAAAATCTTCAACATCAGCCTGAAGTAGACTTTCTACTGCTGAAAATAAGCCTTCATCATAAAGTTAAAAGATCCTCAAAGGAGGGATATTTCACGTGTCATCCCGTGTGCGTCATAACATGCAACATAGAGGAATGAAACTGAACATGGACAACAGCGTCTTGCTCAAAACGACTTAATATTGAAAAAAACTATCGTTATGTTTGGCACGCGGATGCCGCAATGCTAGAAGTCTCCGGTCTTGATATTTTACGCCTAGCAAGGGTTTATCCTGACATCTGTCTATAAGATCTTTCTAGCAATCCGTAGTCCATTCCTACGGGACGAAATACATGGTAGTACACAATGTAGGATGACGGATTATATAAGGTTGTCTTCCACACTACCTCTCAATAAATGTGGACTTATTAAAAAAAAACTAATAAAGTATTAGTGATGACAACTAGTAACATATTTTAAATTGCGTTCATTCCTCTTTTTTATTGAACATAGGTGACAAACGAGCACACAGTCCGGCAGATGGTAAATGGATGCTGTAGCTCATAGACATCTAATTTATCCTTAATTAAGAAATAAAATGGAGATGCGTTGTCACCCCTCAGGACTAAGATGGCATAGTTAGCCTAGTTTCTATTAAAATGGTATTCGGTTCTCTACACCCACTATACGAAACATTATATAGCATTAAGCTGCTATTTTACGCTGATATTGTGAGAGCGTGGTCCTATTCCGATCGAACCGACCCATTCGTGCTACAACCATAATATAGCTGCAGCGTGGCTCTACTTCCTTAAAATTTAATTCCAGAACTACTTTGAAAAAATTTAAACCAACTTGTAATCTTCTTCTTCTTCATCAGTCATCGGATATAGACCTCTCCCGTTTTAAGGAGAAATTGTCTTAATCGCCACGCCCGAAGTCTCGAACATTTAACTCTGCTTCCCGTTACGGGTCTAGATTTTTACGTCTCGTGTAAATGAGATGGTTGTTTATATACCTGGGGGGAATTTCAATTGACGAAATGAAGTGTTGGACTTATCAAAGGGGGATATGGCAGCGTAAAATTTGATTTGGTTTGGATGGTGGAAGCGTATACAGTTGTAGCACGAATGAGTGAGCTCGACTGGGGAAGGACCATGCTCTCATATAATAGTGAGAGCATCACAGAATACCAGCGTAAAATAGTCGCTTAATGCTGCTGTGTTTCGTATGGTGACTGTAGAGAACCGCAGACCCTTTTTACTGGAAACGAGGCATTCTATCTAAGTCCTTACGGCTGACAACGCATCTGCATTTTGATTCGTAATCGAGGATAGATGTAGATGTCTATGGGCCACAGCAACCACTTACCATCAGGTGAACTATGTGCTCGTTTGTCACCCTATCCTATAAAAGAAGACTTGTCATTTCTCATGGTTATAACTTAGTCGAGCTGAACGACAGCCATAGGACCATCATAAGTAAATCACAGTTTTTAAATTACCTACCTGATTAATTACACGACGTATATAAGCGATCAGAATGGCAGAACTCAGTGGAACCATAGTTACTGAAACGAAACCCATTGGAACAATAATATGGTAGTGGGCCAGCTACATAGCGCGACTCACTGAATTAATTTTCACGGCGGACCTTCGATCTTAGTACCAGACCTTAGCACCATTGATGCTGTTCTCCGTTACCAGTTTGGGTACTTTAGTGTAGCATAAACGGTTATACAGCCATGTATCGTAAGCCACGGAATTTTTGGTATATGTATATTCACATAAATCAATTATTTACCAAACCCGCTACTCGCTTGTAACTTGGACAATGTGGGTATGTGGGTCGGGACGTGGGTCGGGTAACCAGTTCCAAATAAAATGTTCAGAGCATTAAACTTGAATTTTCCCGGCGCACACCTGTTTCAGGGGTGAACCGTTCTCAGTTTACAACCCCGGCTGCGCAATGGTTCTCGCGTTAGCCGTATGATTGGGACGCAACTTTACACTGCCCGGGTGGGTGCCTGCTTTCAAATGTTTCAAAGTATTTAGTTTGAAACAGAAATAATCTGAAATTAATGCTTGATGATTACAAATTAATTGTGACAATTATTTAAGTTATCTTTTATCAATTAGGTCAAATATTGTTATGTAAAAATATTTTTGAATTATAATAATATGGACTATATTACTATATGCAGACAAGCCGTCTATACAGGGCAGAATAACATTGCTCGACTGTTTGCGCACACACAACAACGTGGTAGAGCTACGCTGCAGCTATTATGGTTGTAGGATGGATGGATGGTCGAGCCAACCGGGGAAGGACCACGCTCTCACAAAATACGAACGTAAAATAGCAGCTTAATACCGCTGTGTTTTGTATAGTGAGTGTAGAGAACCGGAGATTCGTTTCACTCACGACTCTCGAGGTATTCTATCTTAGTCCTCAGGGGTGATAACGTATCTGCATTTTGCTTCCTAATCGAGGTTAACTTTAGATATCTATGGGCCACAGCATCCACCTCGCTCGTTTGTCACCTCTATCCTATAAAAAAACAAAATAGCCTATTTAGAATAGACTTTACGGTGGGATTCGTACTGCAAACGCAGAAAATCGTGGGTTCAAGTCCGCCATTCGATTACTATGGTGAACCAATCTTTACACAAACATTTTTAAACTTACCGAGGGTGTTTGACGCGAATGTTAACAATGTTAATTTAACTACGTTACTAGTATTATTTATTAAAAAATCTAGCGACCCGCCCCGGCTTTGCGCGGGTGATTTCTGGATCCCGACAACAGCGCCACCCACCGGGTCCAATTGTGAATCTAAACCCTCCAGGGTCTAAACACTCAAGCGCACACAAAATTTTATCAAAATTGTAAGAGCCGTTTTCGAGTTTTAGCCAGATTAACCGGACAGCAATTGATTTTTATATTTAGAGATAAAAAGGAATAAAACACAGGTGCACTTTTTATTCACTCTCATAGTGCAATGGGACGGCAAAAGTACCGAGAGGGATTAGGCACAGGATCAACGACTTTACGTGCGTCCCGAGGACTGTGTACACCACCAATTTCTTCACTTCAAGCTGCTACTTCTTGTCAGAATAATCTGAACTGATTTTTGGACCAAACAAAATAAAATAAAAAAAAAAAAACAAAAAAAACCAACGAATAAATTGAAAAAGAGATGTTATACTTGTTATTAATTTCCTGAAATATTGTTTCAATATAAATCAAGCACCTTCGTGTAATCACGTTTTAAACGCCCCGTGTTTCACAAGGGGAGACACTAAATTAATATCTAATTTCAGGGGTGAGCAACCCCAATTTTCATTAGGGCGAAGGAAGCTGGAGTGAAAGACGCTGCATGATAGGCTATTAATATTGTTATGGAGCGTGATGGCGGTTTTGATTAGCCGGCACACGAGCTCAGAGGAGCAGTTTAAACCAGAATTAGAGACGCAATATGCTTCTTGTGATATATCTAAGTGTGGAAATTGAATCATGAATTTGCAGAGATGGATGGCGTTGGACGTGCAAGATAGACATATATTATTTTCGGATATTCAAAATGTATCCCGCATATACACCACTCGCCTTACCGAACGCTCTCCACTCAAGTCTTTGACATATAATTACGGAGTTTCTAAGCAAGAATCTCTTCCTTAATAAAATGAGACCGACGAACGAACTTACGGTCCACCTGGTCGTTAGTGGTTTTTGTAACTCAAGAACAGCTGGAACTAACTTTTAACAAAGAAGCAAAGAAAAATATAGAAGCCTTGTCGCCTCCGAGAACTAAGCTGGTACGCCTTACAGCTTAATTACGTTAATTTTATTCTCTGCCTTTCAAACCCCAACGCACGCACGGCGTTTTGCGTATATCTAACCACCCTTACACCGCCACACACAATACACCTAGTAATTTCTTTCACACAAGAGAAAAACAGAATCTTGCACTTTTTAGTCGGTAAATACATAGTTTTTCGCATCCTGAACAAAAGGAAATAACACCTATTGATAAGTGATCCCTTCTTTTCTTCATCAGCACGCGGAGTCTATTGCTAGACATGGGCTTCTCCCGTTGTAGAATTTGCGACGTTGCCACGCTTGGCTGGCGGATTGGCAATCACAATTCGAAATATTAAACACCTTTTACCCTTTTCGTATTCTGTCGATGGTCCGAGTATATTTTAAGACCAACGCCATCAATCTGGACCCGTGAGGTCTTTCTACCGTTTTCCCCGGTTGCCTCCTACGACATCCAGGGTGAAACAGAGTAAAACATTCCTTTACACCGACATCATACGTCAAAGATTACGAATAATTTTGAAAATTATTAAATACAAAGTTTTCCTCTTTATAATATTAGTGTAGATGTCGTTGGTCTTCATGCGATAAGGAACGTAGGCGTCGCCACCAGGGTATGTAGTCAAACATCGGCTTAAATTAAAAACTAATCACTAAGCTTATTTCACTAGACGGCAAAGCAGAGCAGTAGCCAAGCATCAAGGTACGGTGAAGATGGGCTGTGAGTTTGGAATCCCTAGGGAATAACTATTTGTAAGGCCTAAAAGTAGTTGTTTCTGGTTAATAAACATGAGAAATACGTGAGGCATTTATTTAATAAATGTGCAGAGTGAATTAGAATAACTTTGTATTCATACACAAAACAACACTTACCGTTAAAATGTATCAGTTTTTGCGATGGGAATGCCACTGGCGGCGCGCCAGCGACTTTAATGTGTCCATGCCTAACGGGCAGCTTAGTCCGACATTCTTGCGAGACACCGGCCAAGTCCATGGCATGAACCCGCCATTTTAAACGACCCCATCGAATTTAAATTGGTGGCTGAATAATACGTTAATCGAATTTTTATCAGCGGCGCCTGCATCTATCTGAATTTAACATTACAATGCATTGGTTTCATTCAGAGCGGGACGAGTCGCGTTGGTAAATTGCTACTTTTTTGTTAAACAAATTTAGAAAGTGTTTATCGGATCGTAACTTCTACTAACGTAACTTTATTTGACGCATAACTTCAATTTAGAGGTTAGGAAAAAAACGAATAAAGTAACTATACAAACTATACATATAGGCAATCCGTTGTGAGTGTAGTGACGGTGTAGGAATATCTACTACCCGGTATCGCCCTGTGGTTGACGTGAGAGAGGGAAACTGTAACAAGAGATGGTCAGCAGCGTCGTCCTTGATAACAACCCAAAATTAGAAAAAACTGACAAAGCAATCCATCTATGTACACTTTTACAGGCAACAACGGATGTGTGGTTGGTAAGTAAGCCTTCAGAAGCTACGTAAAAATTATTTTATTTTTTGTTCTTTACACGGTAAGTTGTTACTTTTTATTAAAAGTATTAATTTTTTGACCTTTTGAGTAGACTAATAATTATCACACACACAGTATTTTTATATAGGAGGGGGATCAAACGAGCATGCGGCTCACTGGTGAGTAACGTCGCCCACGAACAATTGCAACACCAGGGGAATCACAGATGCGTTGCCGGCCTTGTAAAAAGGAGTATGCTCTTTTCTTGAAGGTTCCGAAGTTGTATCGGTCCGGAAGAATCGCTGATGGTAGTCGATTCCACAAGTCAGGAGTGCGAAGAAGAAAACTTCTTCTATATCACACAGTGGTGAACCGTCAGTCATACACACGGTATGGATAGTATCGCGAGTTTTGACGCTATATAGAATTTTTTCTTCAAACTAAACGAGACCACTATTAAAATATAGCCTATTTATAAAATAAAAACACGAAAATCGGTACACCATTGGCGAAGATATCGCGTTACATGCTCACTAGAAAAGGACAGTCGACCTTCATTTTTTTAATCAGCTTAAAATGACAACTGCATCCTATCTCGTGGGTGTTCTTATGGAAGTTTAAAAGCTGAGATCCATAGCTATCTATCCTTGATTAAGAAACAAAATACAAATGCGTTGTTACGCGTTGAGGTCAATGGAATGCTTCTATGGGGTCTTAGACTTATGGGCAATAATGACAAATCTATTCATATACCACGGACATACAAAACATTTAATAATACATACAAAATATTACCATCATTTTTTTAGTTCCGCTGTAGTCGGGTAAAACAATACATTGTCGTTTAGACTTTATTTAAAAAAGTTACCTCCACACTAAGATTTTCTCGTGTATCTTGGGAGCGTTTTACATACATAAGTTTCAAAAACATCTAGACCCGGAATAGTATTTGTAAAGCATACCAATATTTGTTCCGTGCGGAATTTGGATCCGCGGGCTGTAGTGCTGCAACTTATTGCTAAACCACTGCGCCACGAAGCCGTTAAATCGAAATTAAACAAAGAATCCATTGATTGAAAAACCGATGCACGGAATTTGTCTACGATTGCGCCAAAAGGACAATGTCTTAAACTCGCGTTCCATCTTTCTCTATTAAACCTGTTCCCTTTCTCCAACGTTACAACAAAGCCAAAGAATTTGCCACGCCGGGCTTTCCAAAGCTGCTAATTTAAAGCTAGTCACGAAATACGTCTGGTAAAAACATTGTTTGTCGTTTTCAATAGATTTGAATTAATTTTGAGGCGATTATAGAATACCTATAGGTGGTTCACCAACTTTTAATTTTTATTTTGTACTGGTAATTTTAACCTTTATGTCATTGTAAGTTTAATCATTTTCAGTTTATTTACATAACGTTAAAGTATACAATGTTTTTTATCATAGTTTAAAAAAAATACACTTAATACTACACCAGCGTAAAATAGCAGATTAATGCTGTTGTGTTTCGTATGGTGAGTGTGGAGTACCGGAGACCCTTTTTTACTTCATCATCATCATTGCAGCCCTTCACAAGTCCACTGCTGAACATAGGCCTCCGCCAAGGTATGCCACAAAGCACGGT
>DWHP01003307.1:0-13528 GCA_018247895.1 Parnassius honrathi
ACCCTGTCTTACACCTCTCTGCAGTTGGATAGGTTTCGTACTCTGGTTCTGTACTCGGATAGCCATCGTAGCCCTACAGTACAAACACTTCAGCACTTCGATATACCGACAGTCAACTTGGCACCGCTGAAGAGACTGTAGCAACGCCCGAATTTAGACGGAATCAAAGGCTTTCTCATAGTCCACAGACGCCAGACAAAGTGGCAGATTGTACTCTTCGGACTTCTGTACAATTTGCCGAAGGGTATGTATGTGGTCTATAGTACTAAAAGCCTTTCGGAAACCGGCTTATTCGGGAGGCTGGAAGTCGTCGACTCTGCGTGCGAGACGATTCGTAATGACTCTCAAAAACAGCACGTAGACGCGGCTCAGAATGGATATCGGTTTTTAGCTCTTCAAGAGAGCATTGTCACCTTTTTTGAAGAACAAGACCACCGCACTTCTGCTCCACGCCTCGGGAGTAGTGCCACCATGAAGCACGGAATTAAAGAGCCTCTGAAGGACTTCAAGTACCGGTTTTCCGCTCGCTTTCAAAAGCTCCGCTGTAATTCCATCCTCACCCTGGGACTTGCCGGTTTTAAGGTGCAGGAGAGCCATTCTAATCTGCTCTTGGATCGTTACTCACACTGGCATGTGGTTTCAACGGTTATGTGTACAGCTGGCCTTATAATCTCTCAATCTCACTCAAAATCTCAGGTGTCTCAAAAAGGATGCCGTCACACCCGGTCTTCAGCCTTGACAGTAGGCTCTTTCTGGCAGACAGATCTCTGGCAAGGACTTTGGAGCCCTGGTTCCGCTCAATCGATTTTTCAATATGAGCTGTATTGAAGTTGCGTAAGTCCTGCTGCATGCATTTGGAGATCTGTCTGTTCAGTTGCCTGTATGCTGTCAAATATGCTGACGACTGATGCTTCGTCACCCGTTTAACATCCATGATATTAAGAGTGTTATCGGAGAGTTTTTGTGTTCTTCTGCGGCGGGTCTTGCAGAACTTAGCTAAGACCGCGTGGACAGTTTCCACGAGCTTGTCATTCATATCGTCCACTATATTGCAGTCTTCTAGGCACTGAAAATGGTTTTGTAATTCGAGCTAAAAGTTTTCGAGACCCTGGATTAGCGCACGAGGGGTACGGAGCGTTGACTTCACTAGACGAGACCTCTCCAACTTAACGTTTAAGTTCAGTGTGCCTCTTACCATTCGGTGATCGCTGTCAGTTTTCACCCTCGCGATCACTGAGACATCACTGAACACGTGGCGCCTGGTCGTCATAATGAAGTCAATCTCATTTTTTGTCAAACCGTCGGGGTTTGACCAAGTCCACTTACTGTGGGGCCGCTTCTGGAAGAAAGAGTTCATCATAAAGAGTCCCTCTCTCCCCATAAAATCGGCCAGCTGCTGGCCCCTACGGTTTCGTTGCCCTACTCCAAATTTCCCTAACTTCAGCTCATCGCTTTCTCTTGTGCCTGTTCTTCCACCTCCTCATCATAATGTGCCGACGTTGGTGAGTAAACCTGTATAACCTTTAGCGAATACTGTTTGGTGATTCTGAGTATCAGGTACGCGACTCTCGTCGACACACTCACAATCTTTACAACGTTGTTGACGAGAGACTTGTGGGCGATAAATCCGACACCTCCTTGGGACGGATGGTCGCCCTCCCGGTGATAGAACCAGTTGCTGGACTCGAGGACTAACGTGTCGTCACCCTCTCTTCGGAACTGAGATAATCCAATAATATGCCAGCGCAACTTGTCATTCTCTTCTTCCAACTCCAGTATCTTCTCGTCAGTCCTCAGAGAGTGTGCGTTATACGTTTCCAGGTCGAGTCGTTGTAGGTGGCAACCGAACCGTTACCGTCGTCGCCACTGTAGCCAGGAATATCGGGGCCGCCGGGGACCGAGGGCCGTTTGTTTGCGTCGTTACTCATAGGGGGATATTTGCCATAGTTGCCACGCTTGGCGAGCGTGTTAGCAACCGCAGTTTTTTATTGTGGAATTACTGTTATCAGGAAGATGGTGCTACCCATCTCCTACCTGTCTCCCTCTGTCGCTTCTAACGAGATTCTAGTACCCGTAAATTACTCTCGTAATGGAGACTGTGTTTGCGCAAAAAATCACTTATGCACTACAATTCTGTATTCCGCAGATGACTAGTTTTTATTTGATTGCGATGACACTGTGATTTTTTTATTCGTATACTTGCAAATTATGATTGATTCCGTAATCAGTTTAACATAAAGATTCAGCGATTAACATAATAAATACTAAAATCGACTAAAATATATACTATAATTTCAACTGTCAAAATTGCGTCGATAGGACAGCGTCCTTTTGACCCTTTATTATTTGATTGAATTATGAAGAGCTATCGTGTCACAGGTCCATCTATGCAAATAGGGCTATAGTTTTTTGGTTATAAAAAGTGTGACCATATCTCTTACGCACTATACAGGTACTTGTTTAGTTCGAGTATGTATGTTTTTGAGTACACTGAAGTTATTTAATTGGTAGTAAGTTAAACACGTGTATTTTTGATTACATGTTCAATTGCACATTAATTGTGTTACAAAATTGAGTCGTCAACATAAAATCATGTGCGTCACGTACAAATCTGTATAGACACAAATAAGTAAAATTAAAGGGTCTGGGTTGTAATATCGAAATAATTGTCTTCTGTTGAAACCAGAGGGTTACTCGTGTGCTTATCTGTCGGCCTGACAATGCTAATATCCGGAAGGCTGAGTCTAATTTAATGAAACTTCAATAACATCCAGAAAGCAATGCCACAAGTGACCTAAGCTATATTTTATTCGAAAGACATACAGGTTGTTTCGTTAAATCGAAATACTGGTAAAATAAATGACTTTTAATTATTGCCTCATAAATAATAAGATATATAAAAACTTCCAGTCAAAACTTTTTTGGCATTTGCAATTTAATACATAAAGGTTCATTTTTTCTTCTGTCTCTTAAAGTTTTGATGCAAAATCTATTATACTATAGCTCTATTTTAATGCTAACTACTAATAAAATGACTAATAATCCTATTGTTGTCAACTACCTATTCTCAAAAACTTTTCAAACATGTCTCGAGATATTGAGACAGACAGAGAAATCTGTCAACCGACATCCGTCCAAATAATAGGCAAATATGAGTTCCAATTGTTAAAATCAACAGTAATGAAATGGAGTGAAATAAAAAAAGTCAACTCTTTACTTTTCGGCGCGACCAAAGTGTATTGTCGGCAAAAATTAGCTTCAACCATTTTTTTTAATTTTTTATAGTATTAGTGTGACAAATGCTGTGTGTATTAAATTAAATGCTGTGTGCACCTGGATGGTAAGCGGAAGCTGTGGTCCATAAACATCTACATCTACCATCGATTAAAAATCAAAACGCAAATACGTTGTCACCCCTGAGGACTAAGATGGAATGCCTTGTTTCCAGTGAAATGTATCGCCGGTTCTTTACACTCACCACACGAAACAGCAGCACTAAGCCGCTACTTTACGCTGGTATTCTGTGGGAGCCCTTACCCCAGCCATTTCACTTCAGATGCTACAAGCTACAACCATAATATAGCTGTAGCGCGGTACTTACACGTATCATCTAGAAGAAGCGCTTACTGAATCATACTTTGACCAAACATTGCCTCAATAAACGAAATAATTATTATATATCTGCAGGGTTTTTCATTAAAGTTCAACGTTATTTTTGTAGACATACCATACCAATAAAAAACTATTATGGACAAGGGACGTTAGATTTTTTTCTACTAAAGGGAGCCATAAACCAGATCCGGCTAAGTTTCGGCCGTGGAGAGTAGGGAGAGTGGCACCTCATATTATCGACACTACTCTCTCCCGCGGCACTACCACCACCGCATCAACGTGGCGCATCGCCATATCAATACTCTACAATTTGCAATACAGTACCCCGCAACTCCACCTTGGCTTTGACGGGAGGTGGGAGAGAACAACCCTCCCCCCACAGTCCACCAACGCCAACGACAAGGCACTGAGAAATGCCTTAAAATCTGGATACATCATACATCAATTATTAATTTATTTTTATAGAATTAGGGTGACAAACGAGCACACGGTCCACTTGAAGGTAAGTGGATACTGTGGCCCATAGACATCTACATTTATCCTTGATTAATGCGTTTTCACCTCTGAGGATTAAGATGGAATGCTTCGTTTCCAATTAAAAAGGGTCTCCGGATCTGTATACTCACCATACATACCGCAGCACCATTAAGCTGCTATGTTACGCTGGTATTCTGTGAGAGCGTGGTCCTACCCTGGTCGAGCTGACCCATTCGTTCTACAATCATAATATAGCTGCAAAATGGCTCTATCACGTTTAGCCTGGTTTAATGGGTTGTGTAATAACTTGTGTAGTGTTGGAAACTATCTTGCTCTATAGATACACTTATTTGTAAATATGTTTCTTTCCGTAAAACAAGCGATAATTAACACATTTTATTAACACAAGATGTAGTGCATTGTTCAAAACTATACGAGACCATTAAAAATCGATCGCGAATAACAGAAATAGCTCGTCATTAATTACATTGCATGGAAACGGGTTCCGCAAGATCACATCGCCTTCGTTCTGAGGGCCTAATTTTGACGTCCGTAAGCGGCAGATATAATTGATCACCGGTTTTAAGATAGGTATTTATTTTATGTAACTGTATATATTACTAGTGATGTCAGAAGTATTACAAATTTATTATATCATCAACATTATTATAATTGTAAATTTTTAAGCACAATTATAACTCGTGTGTTAGGTACTACCTAGGATAGTTTATCCGTCTTCCATGAGTGAAAAAGACAAATGCTCAAATATTGCAGGTGAGGCCGACGATCCTGTCCAGCTTTGGACTTTTGCGTACGGATAATAAAGAAATGAAAGCGAAAATTTGGATGTTATCAAATACGCAAGACAGAATAATGCGATGCGATCGGAGGTAGCTTCAGAAGCATTGTTAGACCAAACCCAAAAAGCAACTATTTTTGTCCGTGAATTTTCTTTACGTGGTAGAGCCACGGTGCCGCTATATTGTAGCTGTAGCACGAATGGGTCGGCTAGACCGGGGCAAGACCGCGCACTCACAGAATACCAACGTAAAATAGCAGCAGAGATCCGGAGACCCTTTTTACTGGAATAAAAACATTCCATCTTAGTCCTCGGGGTGACAACGCATTTGAATTTTGATTCTTAATTGAGTATAAATGTGGATGTCTATGGGCCACTTCATCTACTTACCATCGGGTGGACTGTGCGCTTGTTTGTTTTTTTTATAGAAGAGGGGGTAAACGAGCTACTTTTTTACCCAATGCTATAAAAAATGTAGGTTTCAGTTGGATTCTTGGCGCCAAAATAATTATTTTTGTAATGCGTTAGTGGGACTCCGTTACTGGTTTTGAGGCCTTGTCTTGGGCGCATTTTTACCTAATTTTGCTGCTTGCAAAGCATTAGTACGTAGACACCCAAAATAATTATAAACTGTTAGGCATCCCACCTTAGCCTTCTGAGTGTCAACGCATTTGTAATCTTCTTTATTTGAAGTCGGTTACATGGCTTCACCAATTGACATCTGTGGCCACTCTTTATCAAGTGAACTGTAATTTATTTTAAACTTAACGAAACAGGGCATTACAGCAATTACAACGCGTTACGATTAAAAATTAATTAATATTCAGATATAGACCGTACTAGCCATAGAATATACCATACTATAATACACAATAGAATGGCTGTCAACCTTATTTTGTACGAGGATCGGCGCCGACGGGAGCACACATACTAGCAATTGCGTCGTATTATCGGTTAGCACTACGATAAACACATTTTAGACTTTTTATTAATGTTTTTGACTCATAAATATTTCCTTATTTTTACGTCTAATATTCACATAATATAAATAGTTTCGACTATATATATTTGTGGTTGTAGAATATGTCTCTTTTATTTGAATTCCATTTCCCGATGCTCTTTCGACACGTAATTATTGCACAATTTGCCATGTTTTAAATAATTTGCATGCAGCGACGCTTGACACGAAAGTTGGAAACGTTTGTTTGTGTTGATATTTATAAGTGTGAATTGACATGTTAGTGGCTACACTATTCTATGGTGCTAGCGATGTAATAATCTCCAAACCCATGTCATCCCGTGGGTGTCGTAAGAGTCTACCGACGGGAAAAAACCAGGAGTTGGGTAGTAGCGTCTTCTAGATTACAACTATAAATAAAGAAGTGCGTTTGTCAACTTGCCTGCCAAGTATGGCAACCATGATCTGTTCTTTGGGTGTGTGTATGTAAATTTACTCATTAGGAGGACCCCAATTAATAAATCCACAAAGGAGGCCTCAGTTCAGCAGTGGTCTTTTGGTAGGCAGTAACAGTAACGGTAATTCAGATATACGAGTATAATCAAATTGATGGAAGATTTGAAAGTAAAATATGATTTCTCCTACTTAAGAAAAAAATAATTTTGAATTAATTGATTGAACGATTGTAAGCCGAAGCAGTGCTTTTTGCCGGCCGAAGTAGTCAAGAGACTGGGACAATCAAATCAAGTGTTTAATTAACGAGCATTGTTTAATTTGATTAAACACAAAATGTATATCATATAACACCTTTTGAACCACATAAATAAAACGATATGGCTCTTTAAAACGTGTATAAAATGCCGGTAGTCAAACTTTATTCGTCACCGCCGAGATCCAGTTCATATTATATTCCAATTAGGACAACATCCATGTCATGAACATTGAATTCGCAGCAATTATACGTTCGATAAATCAGCGAGAGTAAAAGAAAATGCCTGGGGTCTGAGTATTTTAGGATGTTGATACTGCCTTCTACCCAATAACGATCATTTACTTGGTGTTTCTCTTATCTAATTTTACGACCAAGCTGAAAATAATTTGAAGTATCCGTTACGGCAAACAGTTAATGACGACACGTCACTAATTAGCTTAAAACGTTAAGTATTTATTTGGTTACGTAACTGGTTATCCCACACCGTTACTGTAACGAAATATTTTAAAATAATGCAACGATAGCATCTAACAACCGGTCTGCATTCGGAGCAAGCTCCGTCTGCTCGGAATATTCTAATCAAGATACAAAGAGTAATGATTAGAGTGAAGTGTAATAAGTTTTGTATGACTGCTCCCTGTCTTACTTTAAAAGCAGAGCATTGTTTAATTTCTCCTCTATGTATGTTCCTTTTTTCTTTATTTCCGTAGTCATAAAACATATATTGCTATATTTACAAAAATATCATTTTCATTTGTTCATGTGTCACGTGGTGGTATTGTTCACCGTTTCATGAATTTCACAAAAGTTTCACCTGAAACATTTTCCGTGTAAAACACTCTTTTAATATTGTGTTTCTAAATCAAAGTTCTACAGCGAAGAGACCCCTAAAACCGATGTGCAGGACGGCTCCCCACTAGATGGAATGATGACCTGGTAAGACATGCAGAAAGTAGATGAATGCACGTGGTTCGGGATTATGCTTTGAGGCATTCCTCAGTGGAGGCCTATGTTCAGTAGTGAACTCGTGAAGGTCTGTATTGAATGAATGAAAAAAAAGTGGAGACGCGCGTTTCATTTTTCCTCTCATTGGGAATCTGACGCGACTCCCTGGACTAGCGTCTTAGAAGTCTGGTACTCCAAAACCATTTATACACGTACTCGTAGTAATAGACATTTTTTATAGAATAGCGGTCACAAACGAGCACAAAGCCCACCTGATGGTAAGTGGATACTATGGCCCATCGACATCTACATTTATCTTCTATTACGAATCAAAATGCAGATGCGTTGTCACACCTGAGGACAAAGATGGAATGCCACGTTTCCAGTAAAAAAGGGTCTCCGGATCTCAACACTCACCATACGAAACACAGCAGTATTAAGCTGCTATTTTACGCTGGTATTCCGTGACAGCGTGATCCTTCACCGGTCAAGCCGACCTATTCGTGCCACAACCATAATATAGCTACAGCGTGACTCAACCACGTATATTTTTTTTCAATAAACCAAAAACTCGTTCAGTCTATATTGACTCAGAATGACTGTTATTGTCCCCCAGTACTAACGTTTTAAAATAAACGCAGGCTTTAGAAGCACTTCAACACAGGTTGTCTAAAAATTGTTCACCCCCATCGTATAACAGGGGATAAGCTTTATTATACACATTAACAACACTAGAGCACTCTTAAAATGTCGTGTACAATGCTCGATTCGCTATTCACTCGGCACGATAACCGTGGGGGCGAAAACTCGACTCAGTACCGACGCGTCGGGGGACGTCGTCTCAAAATTTCCTTGTAGCTGTTGTGTCATCGGCTGAGTGTAAAATAACAAGCTAGGCTTCATCTAGGTGTTATGGCTTATGGATTTTTTATTATTATTATCATCTACTTAGACTGCAAAGCGACATTGTTTTAAATTTTCTACTGAACGATTTTTTATGACATTATCGTGTTTTAGTTGTAAGATTAGGTGTAATAATATAAAAATATTTGTGTGAACCATAAAAATTTTAATTTCATGACTCCAAAATATAAGCGATAATTTAAATATAAAAACTATGTAAGTTATAGCATAGAATAAATAATTAAAGTACTACACTTTTTTTAACTACTTTATTTCTATCTTTCTTATCTTTTTAGAAAAGCGTGTGGAGGCACCACACTAAGATTTTATTATAAAATGCACAAAGATGTCACATCCAAACCCGAAACAATTATTATAGCCCACAAAAATTGAACACGTAGCCCTTAATAGCGATCACTTCTACTTAACGCTAAGCCACTTCACCACAGTGCCGTCTAAAACACAACATTTAATTTTTGTATATACAGACATAATTTATGTAATGCTTTTATACGTAAAAGGCGTGAAATTGTCACAGAGTTTTCGTTTCGTCTCTCTTCATTGAGGACGAAAGTTCCATGGGTTTAATAGACAAAAGATTGTGTGTCTGTGCACATGCATGTGTGTGCATACGAGTGTGAGTGTATTGCTGTGTGTGAGTATGTGTGAGTGCTATTTGACTGCTATTTTGCTTTAGAAAATTAAATCTCTTGTACGATAAAAAATAAAGAAATGTAAATAAATGAATGGGTTCAATCAAAAATGATGCAGAAATTTCTTTTCTACTTTAGCACAAAATGATTCACACAACACGTTGTAAAAAATTTAGACAACGGGTCATAAAATCCAAATGCGAAAACGAGATATCGATAACTGTATTTCTTCTGCAAAAATTACACTTTTGGTGAAGAGCTAGAACGAAAATAAAAACAAACATTTCTTGAATCACATAAAATAACGTACCCTTACAAATAAGCCGTCGTTTGCGCTAAAAATAAATATAACAAGGAATAATACTTCAAACAATGGCCTTATCCTCTCATAGATACCCTTGTTAAAGAGGCTGTTTCACCCTCTGGGAGGTTGATGAGTGCTTCGGAGGGGTGGGAAGTTAAAGGGGAATTCTTTGTCTACACGGTGTCATTACTTTGTCAAAGGTCCTCAGCAAGGCGCGATTCTAAACAGCATGCGTGTCCTGGTTTTTCACAAGGATTATTTCCACAACCTACACTGTAGTATTTTAGTGGAATAGCAATTATTTTCCACTGGATTTTATAAAAGCGGCCCTTTAAACTTAATATAATGAGACGCTGTTAGGCTTACCTTATTGTTTCGAATAAAAAATGAAGTGAACTTTGTAGTCAACTTACAGCCGCAGTAGTATAATTGTAGCACGAATGGGTCGGCTCGACCGGGGAAGGACCACGCTGTCACAGAATACAAGCGTCAAATAGCAGCTTAATGCTGCTGTGTTTCGTATGGTGAGTGTAAAGAACCGGAGACCCTTTTTATTGGAAAAGAGGCATTCCATCTTAGTCCTCAAGGCTGATAACGCATCTGCATTTTGATTCGCAAACGAGGATAGATGTAGATGTCTATGGGCCACAGCAACCACTTACTCAGATAATCGGGTGAACTGTGTGTTCGCTTGTCGCCCTTTTACTATAAAGAAAACTTCATAGGTGTGTACACGATTACATGCTCAATTTTTATTTTTACCATTTTGAGTGGATTAATGAATATCACAATCTCAATGTCGTAGAATATCTTATTTAAAATAATAGATGGGGGAAAAAGTTTCTTTTTTTTATTGTACTGTTTTCATCTGGGTGGTCTTGTTATCAATACATATAGGACGGTAAGAAAAATAAAAATATAAATTAATAAAACACTTTCCCGCCATATTTCAATTGCTGTTCTGTCCGCCAAAATTATTGAATCTAACGAAGAAATTCTATACGGTCTGAAATTTATTACAAAAAAGGGAAAAATGAGACTCATGCAGTGAAAATTGTGACATAAATGGATCTAATACAGTGTCAGTAAGAGTAGCACAAAGTTGGTTCAAGCGTTTTTAGTCCAGGGATTTTGATATCAAATCCTGGACATATCATAGATAAAGTTGACGCCATTTTTGAAAAAGTGAAACAAGATTGGCATATTAGTAGTTACGACATATCCAAAAAATTGAGGATTGAACACAAAATAATTTTATAGAGGTAACAATACTCGTACATCGCACTAATACATTGAGGAATTATATATGTTCAATATATTTTTTAAAACCGATAGTTTTAAGTAATTTGTTTTCTTTTGTATTTTAATTGAGACGTAACTGTACTAATTATATGTCTTACATTTGTAACGGAAAAAGCCATTGTGTATAGGTAAAGATATTTGTAATATTACATTGATTTTACATAAAGGTAAATTAAAAGTAATTTTATTTTAGCAGTGTTTTCTATTCTTAGAATGAAATTTTATAGGCACGAGAAAAACGATAATGGTGAAGTAACCTAGATCAAAAACTAGCCTGATAAGTACAATAAGGAATAAAATCTCCACATTTTTCTTAATTTGGACACCAAAATCCGACATAAATTTATTGTTTCACTTAAAAGTGAAATGTAATATTATTGGTGATGACATAAAATGAAAAATCGGGTCAACAATGTTTATGAAATTTATAGTCAATATAATAAAACTTTAAGAAAAAAAACTCTTACTTTTCAATTTCATGTTTATTTTATAGTTGACAGAATGATGTAACTTTAATCTTATTCATCTTTTAATATTCTAAATAAACTCGACTTCCCTTAATATGGTCGCGCAGGGGATGTGCCGCTTCTTAGAGCTGGTCTCTTCTGGTCCGCTATGCGCTCTCCAAATTATTTCATCTGGATCAGTTATTGTTTTCCGTTCTGTGCATTATGCTATTCTATTGTAATATTTAGTTTAAAATAAATTGATAGTAAAAACAAACATTTTTAAAAACCAGCTTATATTTAAAAGCTCTTAAAAAAGAAAATAAAGTTTAAATTAAATCAAATCCATCAATTTACTACATACACTATACAATTTAATTGATATAAAAGCTGGTCATGAGATTTACCAATTTTATAAAAACCAAATTGTTTTCTAAGAATTACTTACATATGTAAATATCAAGTTACATATTGTATTCTTGTTAATGCATACAGGTAAATCTCGCGACAAGCTTTTATATCGTATAAATGGTGTTATGTAATAAATTAATGGGTTTAATTTAGTTTAAAGTTTATTTTCTTCTCTTCAGATCATTTAGATAAAAGCTCAACTCTAAAAAAAAATTTTACCATTAATTTATTTTTTGTGGTTTTGTTATCCTGGACATGTTTCTAATTTTGTTTATTTCATTTAATGCATCATTTTTACTTTCCGATTGCCATCTTAGATCCGCCATCTTGAATTTTTATCGCTAGTATCTTTTAAGACTTTACAATATTTGTTCGAGTATCAACAAATTATCCCTAACCTTTGTCGAGTTATAAGTCTTAAAAATTAGTATGGCGACCTTCTTGTTTTCCGCTATTTTGATTTTTATTCACCATCGATATAATTTCCCTAGGGTGTAGGTGGATATTATTTGAGACTTGACTCCGCTTAGTCTTACCGTGTAGTCGGGCACTAGTACACCATCTCCTAGAAGAGCTGAACGCGGACGCCATTTTATTCGAATTATTTAAAGCGAACAAAATAAAGGGTTCATTTTGTTATCATCGTATAAATCCATATGTTCAGTTGATATCCATATCATGGGAGTGATTAAAACACATTCCGCCATCTTTGGTGGTTCACTATATGAGCTTTAGAATGATGTCATTTTATATTTCGTATTCTTACTTGCAAACTCTTCCATATAACACCCATATTATGGGAGAGTAAAAAAATAATTAATATGTCATATGTCATGTTTGTCGGACCGCCATATTGAATTCATAATGACGTCACTTAGCTGGATGTACTTTTAAAATTCAGTTGAAAAACCTCCTTGCCTTGTTTCAAAATCTTTAATTTTCCTTAACTGCTGTAGACTGGTTTACTTCCTAACTTCGTGACCGTCATTAATGATTGTGACATATCCGGTGTCAACTCTCCACTGGCGTGCCACAAGCTGGAATATTATCTTCGCTTCTGTTCTCCATTTTATTAACTCTCTCTCTTCTCAACTGATCTTACCATTTTTAAGCAGATGACCTGAAAATGATACTCAAGCAGACGTCAACTCTTTATGTGACGCTACTGTCAGACTCAAAATGGATTTATCGAATGTCCACAGTTGGTCTCGCAAGTGTGAACCCCAATAAATGCCAAGCTATAATAATAGGTAGTGCTCAACAAATGTGTAAGATTTACGTCAGATGCGTTTCGCCTGTCACGTTTGATAATTCTATCACATCGTATTCCGATAGCGTTAAAATTTAAGGTGTCTACTTTGACACAACCTTATGTTGGTTCACACAAATTCAGAATATTAGTGGTTCTGTTAATTTTGCCAAGCTCAGTGCTTTGAACAGTCTTAGTAACTTTGACTACTAATTCCTGTCAAAGTAAAGATAACTCTGGTGCCATCTCTTATTTTTCCCATTATTGATTAGGCTGATGTATGTATTTCAGATCTTTATGAGATTTTTCTTGATAAGCTGGATCATCCCGACAATAACTGTATTCGTTTTATTTTTCATCTTTTCATGTTTGCTCTTATATACAAATTCTGCAATCAGCTTAAATGGCTTCCAATTCGTCAGCAAAACACATTAGAATAATTGACACAGTTTATTATATTTCATTCGATAACCACTATCCAATTTATCTGACATAAGTTTGAGTTCCTGCGTGACACTGATGACAGACAGCTTCGTTTGTAGGAGACTCCTGCTCTCTTCACCGTTCAAGTTTAATATCTCCATCGTTTGCTGTCCAAACCGCGCGCCTATGGAATGACCTGCCTGAAAAATTAAGACAACCTACCTGCAAACAAACATTTAAGACGAATGTTCATGCTCATTTTTTAATATTTCTTCATGCGGGATTCACGATCTCGTAAAAATAAACAAGCTAAATTTTTTTACCACCTTATGAA
>DWHP01003308.1:0-13528 GCA_018247895.1 Parnassius honrathi
ATATATATATATATATATATATATATATATACGTATGTATGTATGTATATATTTCATAGATGTTTAATTGTTTCAAACCTTAAGTTCTTCATCTTGCTTCTTAAGAACATTCTTAGCAAATTCCGTTTGTTTACTGAACGTTGCTTTTTCGAATTCGAATTCCATTTTCTTCTGCTTCAAGGAGACCGAATCTTCTTCAATCATCTGTAACAATGTTTGTGTGTTTAATAGAGGGCACAGGCCTCCCCTCGATACTGAGAGGATTCTAGAGCAAGTTACTTATAAAAAATCTACCTGTATGTTTCACGCTATATATATGTTTCAACTAATAGCACAGAATAAATAATAGTACTACGTACCAATAGCTAAATTCATATCTTGCTATTACATCATCACTTTCAACCTTTGTCAGAGTTTTCGCAGCACACCATAAATACATTACGGCCCTCAATTATAAACTTTAATTTTGTAAGTAATTTTTATAATCAAACAGTATACTTCAGTTACTTGAGGATACGTTTCTATTTTTTATAGAATAAGGGTGATAAACGAGCACACAGTGTACCTGATGGTGAACGGATGCTGTGGCCCATAGAAATCTACATTTAACCTCGATTAAGAATAAAAAAGAAAGAAAGGGCGTCTATCCATGTAAATACCAAATCAGTAATATATCTTATGTGCTACTCCACTTTGCTCGTCCGGCTACACAGGTCTGGTTTTGTAATCGAGATTGGAGTAATCACTCCAATGTCTATAAGATGCTCTAAGATTTTTGGGCAATTTTTTAAGCAAATTTGTCGTACAAATCGTTCCACTTTCATCCCGTTATACTTTTCAGCGCTGCGCTGCTCCAATGCGTGTTGGCCGACTTCAATTATCACTGAAATTTTTTTTCTTTTCTCAGACATGCAGGATTCCTCAGGATGTTCACCTTCACCTCCGAGCACGCGGTAAATCAGAACTTAAAATTGCAATTAACAATTTCATTGATGCCGACGGGGATCAAACCCGGGTTGCTCCCGTACTTTGAAATTTACAGCGAGTGAAATTCCTGAACTACCACGGCAAAATATACGTTTATCCATGAAATCATTTTGAATCTTCTTACCGTAGTCATTTGCTTCAGTCTTACTTCGAGCATGTGGATCATATCTTTACTTTCAGTTTTTTCTTTTTCGAAATACTCTCGCTCTTTTTTCAATTGCTGTATCATATCTAAAATCATAATATATTCAAAATGTATTTTTAAACTTTTCATTTTTTTTTGAGTAATAAACTAATTAATAGTTCACCTGCTGATAAGTGATTGCTACAGTCCATGGACAAAAGTCAAACCAGAACAAAGCAGTGCTAGATAACAGAAATAGACAAGAGTGTGGCACAAACCCACACGGATACCTGAGTAGTAAAGGAGCACCCAGACTTTCACTTCGCTCTTCTTCCATTCCTAAATCTCATTTAAAATATGTGCACAGGTATTATGTAAACCTGAGTTCAAACGTAATATGAAACTTATTAGTGTATTAACATCGTGTATAAAATTATAAACAACGATTTTTGAAAAAAAAAGAATACGTTTTTGAGAATCTAAAGTCAATGAACGGAAGACTGGAAACAAAACAATGATCCTCTGAATGTTAGTGCAGGGAATATGCTGCATCTATCATTAGTTTTTGTTTTATTTTTCAATTCTCATATGGTTGGGCTGTTAAATATATAAATTAAAATAATAAATGTACATAAATATAAAAAAAATAAATAAATACATAAAAAATACATAAGTAAATAAAAACCCAAGCAGATGGAAGCCCTTGGCAGGGGAGACCAAACGGCCGAGGGTTAGGGGGAAAGGGAAAAAATCGGCGGACGATGCAGTCGGTATCAGATTATGCATTTAAGCCCAGAGCGATCAGTTACGGAGTCCCAGTCGCCTTAGATGACATAAGAGACTGACCGGGATTAGCTCGTTCGTAGAAACGACCACAGGAATAATTTCGGTCGGTAAACCACTCCACATGTCGGTAACCCCGTGAGCCAGATCCAAATATTTTTGGCTTGGCTTGGCATGGCTTTCAGGAGGTTCTCGTCATAAGGAAGGGTAATGTCCACCAAAAATATTCTTGGCTGTGCCCGGACAATCAGCATAATATCAGGCTTATTTTCAAGAATAGTCATGTTTGTGATGATGACCCGGTCCGGTAGAGCCCGGCACGGTCATTATCGAATACGGCTTCCGGCAAGTACTTATAATAAGGTAGTTTATGATCCACGAGACCGTATTTCAAAGCGAGGTCGTGATGTAGAATCCTGGCCACTAGGTTGTCTGTGCAAATACTCTGAGTTAGAAAGCGCTGAACAACCGGAGATGACGTGCCTAAGTAACTCACCGGGATCAGACAGCGACAAGCTCGACAGATGTCGACGGCGCCATCCTTTAGAATGTATCTCCGATAGTTGTTAGTCTTTATAACCTGATCCTGTAACGCACAGACAAACCCGATTTCCCCAAAGAGGTCACCGAAACGTAAGTAGTGGAGGGAGGCGACTGTATCTACGAGAGGCTCATGTAGAGCCTGTAGAATCTCCCTTAATACGACGATAAAAAAAGATTAAGCCCTTTATTTATCGTCGATATGTATATTTATCGTCGATGGTGTGTCTTCCCTGAAATAGTGGTGTTGGAAGTAGTGGTGCCGGGAGTATTGGTGCTGGGACTAGTGGTAGCGGGATTGGTGCATGCAATTGAGGGAGTGCGGGAGGTGCTCTTCAATCCAGGTAAGACACATCATTGCATTTTTAGTTAGCGGAATGTTGAAAAGTAATTAATATATTTATTGTTATGGATTTCCGCAAAGTAACGCCTGATTTTGCCAATTATCCAACTGTACAGTCAACCTTGTACAGCTCGAGGACCCTCTTCAGCCATGTATGAGGCACCAATTCGTATGCCTTTTTGTAGTCTATCCAGGCAGCGGAAAGGTTCCGTCGGTTGCATTTAACCACCTTGCCAATGACCTCGTTAATGAATAGTGGTACCTTGGTTCCACGACCACCGCCCGACATCCATTTTGAGCGTACGACATCATCTGGTTTGAATCCAAGTGACGAGTGATTCTCGCGCTTAAAATAGATATGAATGTCTATGGTAGACTAGTCTTTAGGAAATAATTGAGTGATCCAAGATGCAAAGAGGCTCGGGAGCGATTTCTGGTCGAGAGCCTCATAAAACTCACAAGCGAGCACAGCGTGACACGCCACGAACCGTTGAACCCCGGGCTTTTCCAGTTTGGGGCCCTACGGACCGCCTCAGCTACATCGTCGGGCGTTATGATGACGGGGTTCATGCGCGTAATATTCGCACATTGACTTGCCACAACTTCCGTCCAAGGCCACTCGCTGTGATAAGCCCGTAAGGATCAGACCACAGACTGCGCCGGAATGCGACTGTGTCGGCCTGATTCGCTGCTGGGCCCATTCCACGTACCATTAGCCGCTTCGTGATTTATAGAGTCTCTTCTGATCACTTCCTTTTTTCCAGGCTGGGATAGCACTACTTTGTCCAGCAGCGCGTTCAGCAGTGAAAAGCTTGGCGCCAATAATAATATGGCAAACTGCCAATGCGTTGCCAAAAAGGACTGAGTCTGTTTTGCAAAGGTCCCGGCTTGACAGCCCGATTCCGCTTGCTCAGGTCGATTTTCGAGAGGCATACAGCGCGTTTCCGTTATCGCCTCTTCCAATGTGCTCCTCATTAGCTCTATTTAATGAGCGACTATTCCATCATCGTCTGTGTCAACTAGGCGGCATCCACTTGTGCGGGTTGCTCCACAACTTGTGGCGCCGCATTTCCAGCCGTAGCATTCTCATTCGATGACGGAACAGCCTCACGTCGTAGCCGTTCGAGTTCGGCGCTAGAGCGCAAGATGTAGCGAACTCGGTCTGCCAAGTTTTGCTCAGTTAACGAATGCATCCTAGCCCGGTAAGCAAAACCTCCAACCTTTTTTTTTTATTTGAATTGTCGGCGGTTTGATGCTCTCGTGTCCAGCGACGGCTCTAGGCGCAACCTGGCGACTTCCAGGCAGCGGCCCTTTGACCTTTCTTTTTGTTTCCAAGATCCATTTAATTGGTGTCAATTAACGGGAGACGCCCAGATCCGGCCGCCTTTCATGATGGGGCCATATGCACAAGAGGGCACCGTCTTTTGGACTCTCAATTTTGCCGTGGCACGGCGCACAAAACTGCTACGCCAGAGCAGTCAGTTATACCTTGCCAAGAGGTGTTCTCTTGGCAAGCTGCTGACTGCGCCCACGTAGCACTTTTGTCACTTAACTATTACGTCAACGGAAGATGGTGACGTCACTTCCCTACATATTATTATTATTAATAACAGTGCTAACAAGCTGTTGTCTATTGCCTATCAGACTATCGAAAATCTCAGATGAGACTCGAGATGGATCCTGTTCTGCCTTGCCACATGGCTTATCCTTAGTCAATAATTGCGTTATATTTGGGTCAGTAAGTTATAACCTGAATTATTAAAAAGTTACTCAAATCGCTAAAACCGACCCTTATCATGACGTGATCAACGAATTTCGATAATACCATTAACTTGGGTCTCTCGCAGCTGCAAACTCCTTTCCGCTTCACGTTGTGTATTGCCAGTCAACGTTTCAACTTTTTCTACTAGTTGCTGACATTTTAATTTATTCTCTTTTATATCCGCTATTAAATGTTGCATATCTGTAGAAAATCCTGCCGAGTCTTGGATTAAAACTTGCTCCTGTTTTACAGCGTTTCTGAAAACGCACACAAATTGTTAACTTATGAGTTAGAATATATTATTTCATGAATATATGTTTATACTATATATTTTTATAGGTGAGCACAATCTTACAAACGATTTAAAGGTCTCTTGTAAATTACAAGGGCCCGAGGTAAAGGCAGTAAAATCTCTTTCTCACACGATTTGTCCATCAGTCGATCGTCGGTTTATCTATTGATGACTCGCGTATCATTCGCCTGCTGTACATTTGCTAAGAACTTGTCCCTAGTGCGCCGCCGCAATCTACATTGATCCCAATTTTGAATGATAAACGACGAGGAAAAATTACTCAGTACTGCACAGTAGCCTGATAAGATTAACTGGTCACAACACCACAGATCCTGGACTCGAACCTACCCAGCACTGCATCAAAATTTGCGCAACATAATATAATGCATACGGTAATTGGTTTTTGGGGCTGGTTGTGTTGTAACTGACCCCTTCGTGACTTTACTTCCAGCCTGCCTCCTATACGATAGAACGAATCCAGTAGACTGAGTACTATCTACTTGTACATAAAGTTGGCGGTGTCTCACCCCCGCGCTATGGAAAGTACGTAAAGCCGTTGATAATGATCTCTCTTCGATAGTGTCGGTTTACCGTCCCATCAGACTATGAGAGTGAAGGAATAGAGAGTGCCAAGAAAGTGCCTGCACATTCACTCGGGCACTAAAGTCCTGTTCTAAGTAGCTGCCTAGTCTCCGTTGATTTTAACCGCTGTTACCGAAATTCGGTTTGTGGGACATCAGTTATTTATGATATCTTCTGCGCTGTTGAGTGTTGTTTTCACCGCAGTTCAAAATACGCCAGGAGCATGTCATCCGCCGAAATTAAATTTTAAAACAAATTATTATTTGCTACCAATGTTACATATCAATCCAAAATCTAAGTGATTCATTTTTTGAGGTTATAGAAACGAAAAATTATTTTTTTTGGGCTTGTAAATAAGTTACTAATAATATATGCGTTTAGCTGATCGTGGTCCACCATGACTACCATTTTTAAATTTATAAAAATTCAATTTCGATCACTAGTGGTAGACTAGTGGAGGGTCCAATGAAGTATGGTCCATTGAAGTATACTCGTAGTTTCCAAATAAAAATTCTTGTTTCATTTTTTTTTGAATTAAAATGAGCAAAACTGTAAATCTGTCTGTATTTAGCTACTATATTACGCTAATATTCTGTGAGAGCGTAGTCCTTCCCCGGTCGAGCTATACTGCTAACATAGCTGAAGCATGGCTCTGCCACATATAAAACGTGTAACGGTTAACAGTTTCAAAATTGATTTAATATCTAACTATTGCGCAAAATAACTTATACTCATTCGTCTTAGCCAACCCGCGCCCGACTTAACTAATTTTTGAAAGTGCGTAAGCATGGACGTATAACCGTGCAACCCGCGCCCGACTTAACTAATTTTTGACAGTGCGTAAGCATGGACGTATAAAAAAAGTTTTGTTTGTACGTCCATGCTTACGAAACATTTGTCAGTGGCGGGATTAAAAATTCTTGGTTGCGAAAAGCCCAGCAACCATTGGAATACTATTCAAACGCTATTAAATTGTATTTAAACATTAATATATTAATCTTACTTTATATTCTCCATGAGCGCTGAATGGTGTTTTTGTAATACGTTTACATCCTCTAAATGTTGTTTTCGCAGCATTTCTTTTTCAGCATTATGCCGTTCGATTAATGAAGAAGTGTTTTCTTCCATCCATTTTTTATAAAGTTGGTGATGCTCTTCGAGCCAACTGATTTTCTCCTTATAAAACTTTACCACTTTATCGCTCTCTTCTTTCATTCTTTCTTCTGTTTGACTCAAAGAAATTTCTAAATATGCAAGTTGCCTTCTGCACGAAACCAAAAATTAAAAAATTGTTAAATAAGCTAAATGATTTCAGAGTGATGCGAATTTAATAAGGGCGAATTTATTCAACCAAGTTAATTTAACGCAAGCGTGGTATATATTTAAAAACTCGTCAAATTATAAAAAGAGTTGTTTCACAAAATGTTGGTCTTCCATCCATTACAGCTTATAAAAGTCCACAGCTGAACATAGCCCTCCCAGGACAAAGGCAGATAAGCTTTGGGATATACTTATATTGTTGGTCTTAACGTGCGTTAAAATGTACGTGGTAGGGCCATACTCTATCTATATTATACGGTTGTAGCACGAATGGATCGATTCGACCAATGAAGGACCATGCTCTTACAGAATATCAGCGTGAAATAACAGGTTAATGCTAATATGTTTCATATGCCGAGTGTAGAGAACCAGAGACCCTTTTAATTGGAAACAAGGCATTATATCTTAGTCCTCAGGAGTGGCGACACTTTCGCGTTTTGTTTCTTAATCGAGTATCTATATTATGTGGATGCCTATGGACCACAACATCCATTTACCATCAGAAAAACTGTAAGCTCGTTTGTCAACCTTATTCTATAAAAAATCAATTATAATACACAACAACTTTTTCTCCCGATTCTTCTGACTTCATCTACACGTGCAACCTGCGAATTGGGTTGAAACTCTGGCAGTCGACAAACTACCGTATATGCACTTAAAATACCGTAACTAGTAAACCTATGCCCACCACGCTGTGCTTGCCTTGACTAGTCCACAAATATATTATTAAAGCCATTTTTTACCTTAAGTAAGGGTGGCAAACGAGCACTCAGACTATCTAATGGTAAGTGAATTCCGTGGCCCGTAGACATCTACATGTATCCTCGATTAAGACATCAAATCATCATCATTCACAGATTAAGACATCATCAAAACGCATCTAATGGTTGACTGGGAGAGAATGCCCTGTGGCATTAAGTCCACCATATGTACTACTTTGTGCATGAAAGCATTAATAAATAAATAAATAAATAAAACGCAGATGCTTTGTGACTCCTGAGGACTAAGATGGAATGCCTTGTTTCCAGTAAAAAAGGGTCTCCGGATCTCTAAAATCACCATACGAAACGCAGCAATATTAAGCTGCTATTTTACGCTGGTATTCTGTGAAAGCGTGGTCCTTCCCCTATCAAGCCGACCCATTCATGCTACAACCATAATATAGCTATAATACCACGTATAATATATATCCTGGGTGCTGAAGTCTCTTACGCCCTTAAAACACTATTTCCCTTTACGCCGCCACCACATGGCATAAACCTACAAAGTCGACCACTGAACAGAGGCCACTCCCATACATTGTCTAATAGGGAGGATTTTGCCACAGCTGCCACGATTGGCAGACGGGTCTTTATTATTTTTAGTTGTTATTAGGAAGATGCTGCTGCTCATCTTCTGTTTTGGTTTCCCCCTTGTCGCTTCTCACCACACCCACAGGACAATATAGGAATGCACACAAAGTAAACACGCAAATAATTCGTATGCCGAGTTAAATAGTAATAAAAATAAAAAGCACAAGGTACGTGTACTCGGTGCGTAAGCCCTGTGAAAGCTTTACGCCCATAACTTCCATCTAAGGTTAGAAGTTGATCGTTTATGAGCTGACAAGAAAACAGCGTATTATCAAAGTACTGTGGTAATTATGAATGATTATTTCACTACCTATATGATGTCTCCATTATGTTTATTTCCTTATCGTGGTTTTCTTGCAATGATTGAATTAATTGCAGTAATTGTTTTTTCTCTTTATTACGAGGACTTTCTTCACTGCCTTTAGGACCAATCTCAGAACTGTATGCTGGATCATTAGCGTAATCTTGCACGCTATCATTAGATCCTAAGAGTTCCTGCAATTAAACAAAATATTTTTAGCGTTTTTGAAAGCGTTGTAATACGAACATAAAGGTTACTTTCTCTAAGGTTAATAATATCTAGGCTAGATAAGACTTGTTACCTCTCTATAGACACTGAAACTTATAGTATCTGCTTACTTTTATTCTTTGCGCGATTCGATCTTGATGTGCGTTTATTATAGCTTGCATCTGAAGTCTGTGATTTGCTTGCCTCTGCAGCATGGCGTCCAGTTGTGCGTGCTGGGCGAGAGCGGCCTCACGTTGAACTCGTTGAGCTTCTTTTTGTTTTTCTAAAATTTTGACATTATACATAATACTACCACGTTTACGTGTTACATGTTTCATTACATAATGGAAAATCCGTGTTATCGGTGTAGTAGTAATCTAAGAATATCCGCTACCCCATATCTTCTCTTGGGTGCCGTAAGAGGGGCAGAGGGAAACAAATCAGGAGACGGGCAGCAGCTTCTTAATAACGAGTAAAAATAAAACACTGCGGTTGCCAACCCGCTTGCCAAGCGCGGCAACTATAGTAAATATCCCCTCTATGAGGCAATTTACGGAGGAGGCCTGTGTTCAGCAGCGGACTTTAATAGGCTGTAACAGAATATATCACTTCTACTTCTATAGATATGAATAGACAGACACAAAGTTACACATTACGAATTTGTATTTCATTTTATATTTAATCATCGTTTGACGTCAACAATTGCTTGAAATAAATGTACTCTAGTGTGTTTTTTTATTGTGACACGATTTATTAATTACAAAAAGTAGTTTCTAAAATAATTATAGTTAGTAAACATTTTTAGCTATGTTTTCTTTAAAAAGTTATAAATGCGCTCGATATAAATGTCACAGTACGCACGCCACCTGGGTTCGATCCCCGCCGGCACCAATAAAATTGTTAATTGCAATTTTAAGTGATGATTTACCACGTGCTCGGCGGTGAAGTAAAACATCGTAAGGAAACCTGTATGTCTTAGAAAGAAGAAAAAAATATTTCGACGACATATGAAGTTCGGCAACATGCGTTGGAACAGCACCGCGGACATTTCCTTGCCCTAGGTACAACATGGAATGCATTGTAGTTTTATCAAAAGAAATCTGTGAAAATATGTTATTGCTAACATCGTGGTCGATGCTTGGAGGCATTTAGGGAATACCTTTGTTATTTGCGTAATCACAAATATACTTCTCATCAAAAATATCGAAACAACTTGCAAGTTTATGTTTTGTAAGGATTATCAGTTTTTTATTTATTATTTACGAATAAATATCAAATGTCGCTTTGTGTGTTTTATCAGGTTTTCAAATTCTAGTGTTATTGTTCTAAATTCAAATTAAATTTTCATAGCGTTTTCTTTAATGAGTCATTTTTATTTTGTATGGAGAACGAAGGCAATGAATGAAAAAACACACGTAGGTGAAAAAAAAACTGAAAAACTTTAATCAAATAACGTTTTATAACTAGTATTCCCTCCTCGAGCTCTTATCACCGCTTCCATCCGGTTTTTCATCGATCGGATTAGAGTTACGATGACATGCTGTGGGATGTTGTCCCATTTTTCCTGAATGGCACTTTTCAGCTGGTCAAGTGAGTCTGGGGCAGGATCTCTCGCTCATTCATGCTCCGCTCGATTCATGTCCGGGCTGCTTGCTGGCCATTCCATTTGGAGATACCGACTTTGGTAAGGTAATCACGTACGACGCTCGCGGTGTGGGCTCTGGCGTTATCGCGCATAAATGTGAACCCGTTGCCGATAAAGTATGCATAGGGCAACACGTGAGGCTCTAGGCACTATTCCACGTACCGACGACAGTTCAAAGTAGGTAGACGTGGCTCAGATAGGAAGGCAAACTCTGTCTTACCGTTGGCGCTGATTCCTCCCCAAACCGTCCACGAATCACCACCATAACTGACCCTTTCTCCAATGCAGCATTGTGCGAAGCATTCTCCATCTCTTCTGTAGACCTTGTTTCTTCCGTCGTTACCACAGAGCATAATTTTTCAATCATCAGAGAAGAGAACATTGCTCCATTGGAGGTATGAACAAATTAGGTGCTAGCGTGCAAAGTCAAGGCGCGCTCTTCGATGGTCTGCCGTTAATTTCGGTCAATTTGCTGGCTTGTGTGGTACCAGTCCACGTTCCTTCAACCTTCTTCTAATTGTACAGTCACTTACAGCGACCCTTCGTACAACTTGAAGCTGCTGCTAAAGTTGAAATGCATTAAAAGGCCGGTTTCGTAAAGAAGTTGATACAATAAATCGATCATCTCACTCAGAAGTGACCCGATTCCTGCTAGATCCAGAACGGCGCGTGAACGTACCAGTCTCTCGATAGCGGTTGTAGACTCTTTGAACAGATGACGGGCTTAGATGCAATGTTCGAGCCACAACACGCTGACTAAGTCCAGAATCCAGCAAAACCACCACTTGGGCGGCTTCTGTGGGCGAAGTATCCGTATGTTTTAGGAAATAAAACTTTTTTCAGACGTTTTAAAGTCACATTGAACAAATTAAAAACAAAAATGTTAAAGATAAACGCAAATTTTTAGTTTTTAAACGTGAAATGATTTCTAATTGTAGACGCACATTTGTCTCAAAATAGTAATTCATTTCATTTAGAGGACAAATAAATGAAATTCTAATTTCGAATTTTGAATTTTCTATTGTAATGACCAGATTGCCAGCTATACAATAACGTTTTTTTTCATGGAATGAAAATTAAATTAGGTGTTTCAATTTTGTAACAAATTAAAACGAAGGTGTTTCGATTTTTTTGATGAGAAGTATATATATAAGAAAATATTAGGGAAGCACCAAATAAGATAGTCTTCAAAAGATTGGTCTGGGAACATCTTCCGAAAACATGTCAATTTAACTGCTCCCATTATATGTATATTATTATGTACTTTTTTGTATTCATATGCATACTTGTATTCTACAAGCCCTATTTCAATATGTGTTATATCTGTATACAATTATCATATTTAGGTCCTTGAGTTGCCACTAACTTCACACCACACTATGGGTTAGCTGGCGGAGTCTTAACATACTAACGTCCTAACCTCTTGCAAGCCACTATTACGTATCTCTTATCGCACTATTTCTCACTTTATTATTCAGAAGCAGCCTTACTATGTTTCTTTCTGAACACATTTCTGAAGGAATAATTTTAAATCATGCTTTTTCTGTACCAATCAACTTTTACAATAAATACATTAATGATGGGACTTACACATTTTTATGCCATTTCCATAGGTGCCTTTAAATTCATACATTCGACAACTCACAATAAAGTCTCAAGCGTCATTGACTCTGTGTCCTGCATCAATTATTCGTTCTATATTATTTTTATATCTATTATCCCTGCTAAAACAAATCCTATATAAACAAAATCTACTTGAGTAACAACCCATAAAATATCATACATTAAATATTCGACTTAATTAAAAATCCATAGTAACGTTCTTCCTTGTAGGTGGTCGCTGCATGGTATTAACTTAACGTTTTTAACTAGGTCATAGTTTGAGAGAGATTAATTCTTAGGCACTTACGTGTTTTTAAAAGGAAGTCTTTAGGAGTGTGACTTACTTTACCATATAACGCAAGTTATAACAGACCCTATGGCTAGTCAAGTCCGATAAGAAGTAAGCGCAGCTAAGAAATTAGCCGCTTTTCCTTTTTTATTTTGGTAATAGAATGAACTTTGGGAATCGAATGATATGGGTTTAAGCGGAAAATATATTCTTCACATAGTGATTAGGTACTTACTTTTTAAAAGAAGTTTTATTAAAAATATTATGTATATATATTATGAGTATTATTCGTGATATCTTTATATGTATAAATTACGTGTCACGTTGTTTGTCCGTGGTCGAATCCTAAACTACTTAACGGATATTAATCAAATTTGCGGCCCGTGTGCAGTTTGGTCCAACTCGAGAGATAGAATAGTTTTTTGCCCATGAGTGACCTACAATTTTTTTTTGCGAATTTAAGAACTTTTAATAGGACATGACAAAGGGTCGTCGAAAAGAGCAGAACAACGCCTACCTGGCAAGTTAGCATATATATATACATATATATATATATATACATAACACGCCACGTTCGTAGTTGTCTTACAAACTGTCAATGTTTTCCCTCGCGTTTCGCTGAACTAGCTGACTAGAAGTTTACTCATCCACACAAGATGTGGAATGTTCAATAGTTCCGTTTACACTCAATTGAACAGTTCAACAAGAAATTTGAACTATTACCCTTCTAGCCTTCAACTATAATTGTCATTCAACTTTAAAGTTTGAGCCTCACTGTTGTAGGTCGGAGTTTGCTGTTGTTTTATTAACATTTATTAACTGCTATGGTGATTTTCCAAATGATCGTTTTACATAAAAATGTGAAAGTACTTTAATTTTCCTTCATTTTCTATATTACAAAGGTGACAAACGAACACACAGCACACCTGATGGTAAGTGGAGCGGCCCGTACGTCTACATTTATCCTCGATTAAGAATCAAAACGCAGATGCTTTGTCACCCCTGGGGACCATCAGATCTAATGAAATTATTAATTGCATTTAATTATGTCGTCTGTGGTCAAGCAAGACATCGCGAGTAAACCTGCAGTCCGAGGACTTTTATTTTATTACATTACAGATGCTTCGTCACTCCTGAGGACTAAGATGGGATGCTTTTTTTACAGTAAAATGATTCTCCGATTCTCTGTACTCGCTATTCCAAATACAACAGCATTAAGCAGCCATTTTACGCCGGTGTTCTGTGAGAGCGTGCTCGCACCCCGGTCGTGCCAACCGATTCGTGCCTCAACCATATTCTCGTAGCTGGGCATGGCTTTAATACGTAAAAAATGGCAAAATATTTAGTAAGAGTCTCCAATTTTCGAATAACTATTTCATGCAATGTGCCAACTGAGTCG
>DWHP01003309.1:0-13527 GCA_018247895.1 Parnassius honrathi
GTATAGTATATAGCATGCAAATTTTAAATAAAAAAAGAACCTTTACGTCAAAAAATCATGATATATCGCCCGCTTTAAAGAGTTTTTTTTTAAATAAAAATGTTAAGACTTATTTTTTAAAAATAAAAATGTCAACTTAATATATGTATAGTGACGAAGGTTAAATGCTAAGTCTTTTAAATACCTAGCAGTTTATAGAATTCATCTGACAATATTCCACATATCGCTTGAATGAAAATATTTTCATTTGGTCAACGAATGATTTATTACGGTCAGTACCATTACTCCATATTATAAGTCCATACAGTAAAAAAGACTAGGTATATTCGCGCGATACGTTGCAATTTCCGTACCATGTATACGTAGAGTCTATTATATGTCATGTCATTATCATTATTATAGTTTATTACGGCTAAAATCTGGCATATGCGTTTCAATACTTTAAAAAAATGGAGCTAAGCCATATGTTTCCATCAAATCTACGAGTCAAAATATTTTGTCGTGTGAACTCTTTATTCCAGTGAGTGCCATAAAAAGTGACTGTGGGCAATGCCAGAAAAATATTATGGCTTCAGATAAATGTAGACTCGATACAAACCACACATTATATGCATTCACGAACCCTACTTACACTTTACACACATATCAAACATAGACACTTCACTTACACGTTATACACACATCGCTCGTACTTTATACACTTAACATTCAATTTTAATCCAGTGAAGAGCAAAACCACCAAATACAAGTATTTGTATATACTTTCAGGGTGGTTCTGGTCATGACACAATACTGTTAATAATTAATGTTAAGGAAATAAACTATTTTCCTTTATAAACTATTTTCCTTTATTTATGTAAAATACTCAGACGCGCGTTGGGTATTGGAATCGAATCTGCGCAGATATAGAAGAGTTCTGGTCAATCCGTCAGACAAAAATGTCAAACAGTTTTTACGGGCACACCTTTAGCGGCCAGCCACAGCAGAGTCTACATCACCTTAGGATGCCTCATGTAGAGGCGAAGCACGTGTCGTATTATCGTCGATGGTGTGTCTTTCCCAGTATAGTGGTGTTGGGAGTAGTGGTGTTGGAAGTTGTGGTGTTGGGAGTAGTGGTTCTGGGATTGGTGGTGACGTTATTAGTGCATGCAATCGAAGGAGGGCGGGAGGTGTTCATCAAACTATTATTTTACTTTATTGAGCGGATTTGTGCGAATCAATTTAAAAAAAAAAACTTTAATAAGATATCCTATTCATAGTTTGCGACTCAGTCGTTTCAGGAAGTTCCTACTGCGTGGAAACTTTGTAACAAGAAGCGACAGGAAACACTAAAGTAGACCATTTTTCTCCAAATAGTTAAATTTAACCTTTTAAAAAATATATTCATTTAAAAAAAGGACTAATGGAACTTATTACGCCCACGCATTTTTGTTATAAAAGGCCATCTAACTTATAATGTACTTTAAATAAAACTATTATTTACGGATTTTATCGCGTTTAATTATCACTTTTACTTATTTTTATTATCCCGACGTTTCGGGTGCTTTACAGCACCCATGGTCACGGGGGGGACTGAGATGCTTGACGTCCCAATGTCATAGTTAGTCCGGCTACCTTCAGTTTTTGATTATTAATTTTTGGTCCGATTTACGCAAAACGTACTTACAGTCCAGGTGTTTGTAAGTGGGTTCTGCAGCCCATGTACACCTGCAAGTAAATATTTCATGACGAATTTACGAATATTTATGGTACACAAAGTTTTTAATGTAAATAATTTCAGTTGTCAAATCTTTCCTTAAGAAAGTGAGATGGTTCGATTTAGAATATAAATAAGAATTTTGTACACAGTCTGTTTGTACTTTGTTCATGCTTTTCTTTTATTCATGTATTGTATTGTATCTAAATATCCTTTTCTTTCGCTCAAGTAAACACAAACGGCTTTTTTAAAGCCACCGAAGAAAGCACTTGCTGATATGTCATACAATCTATCGAGCGTATGCCTTCTGTGTTCTTTGTTAAACACGTTCTCTACAGCACAGAATATGAAACAGATCAAGATTGGTGTATTTTTATAAAAACTGCTATTAGTTTAGAGAGACGACACAACGTTTATTCCAACACTTACATCTACACACATGACAAACTACAACCAAAAAAATGTTACTTATTAACAAACAAACAAAAAAAGGAAGTGGAATATAAAAAAGGAAATAGAATATAAAAGAGAAGTACGTTTAGGTGTTATTTCGCCGTCTGCATAGGAAAACATTGTTTTTTTTTTTAAATTAACTACGGGCTGTGACGCGTTCCCTTTTAGGCGTTAGAAGCGACAACGCTTTTTTAAATCTGAAATCGATTAGTCGAAATATCGATTATTGAGACTATCGAAGTTTTATCACATTAATTTAAAAAAAACTTATAGACTAAAAAGGTGCAATAATGTAAGTTTTTGTTACAACTACATAACATATTTAATGGTATGAAGACTGCTTTGTAATGGGGATACCTAACGTTTTCATTCTAACAGCTTGTGCTTACTTGATGAGGAACGGCCTCGAGATTGCTCAACTATACCGAGGTAGACGTAATCGATGAGCGAATAGGGTCACCAAAACGTCCTTGTTGTCCGGATATTTCCACCTGTTTGTATAATTTGTCCTAACTTTAGTAAAATTTTATAGAAACTATACAATAATGTAATTGTTAATCGCACATTTTAAATGCTGAAGACCTAGTGCTCAGCGGTGAGAGAAAACATTGACAGGAAATCTGCATGTCTGAGAAATAAACCTATTTTGAAAACTAGGCTTATTGGTATTTACGCTTTTTCACCTGACCTCTAAAACGGAGGAGATTCTCAATTCAACTTTACTTTTATGTGTGTTACCCCAGAATTTTTTCTAGGTGAACCTATTTTGATGATTCTTCTTTTATTTGAAAGCTAGTGCTTCTAGTGTGGTTCCATGTACATTTGATCAAGAACTGACTGATCTGTTAGTTATCCTCAATGATGCGTATTTAATTGAATTCGACTACACTGATGTTCTCGTTTTATTTATATTGAAGTTGGTTGTACAAAATTTTCAATTTTACTACTTGTAACTTAAAGTAAATAATTAGCGATTGTAGTACGAGACTTCATGTGTTTCAAATGCTAGTCCATATAATATTGCGAAATGCTAATGTTAAAAAAATGAATGTTACGGATCCACTCTATACGTGGTAGAGCCACGCTGCACCTACATTCTAGTTGCGGCACGAATGGGTCGGCTCGGCCGGGGAAGGAATACGCTCTCACAGAATACCAGCGTAAAATAGCAGCTTAATACTGTTGTGTTTCGTATGGTGAGTGTAGAGAACCGGAAACCCTTTTTTACTGGTTACGAGGCATTCCGTCTTAGTTATCGGGGGTGACCACACACCTGCGTTGTGATTCTTAATCGAGGATAAATGTGGATGTCTATGGGCCACAGCATACACTTACCATTAGGTGGACTGTGTGCTCGTTTGTGACCCCTATTCAATAAAAAATGCTTACACATTAAGTCCTAATTTTAATCTTTTTTATGGTAACCCTCTATGCGAATTGCATCGCACGAACCTCTCACACCTCCAAACTCTTAAGCAAACTAATGACTGTGGTCTATTAGCGAGTAAAACCATCACTGAAGTCGGTTGGCGTGATTGTGCTATTGAGTTAAATTTAAACATGGAAATGGAAGGTGCACTCTTATCTACTCTGGAGCTCTAACTTGACTATTAAATAAAATAACTATTTAGGTTCCTCGTTGCGGACGCTTTCTTGTAAATAATATACGACATTTAAATTTTTTAACGTCAATTAATACATATACGTGGTAGAGCCACGTTGCAGCTACATTATGGTTGTAGCACGAATAGATCGGCTCGACCGGAGAAGGACCACACTCTTACAAAATAGCAGCTTAATACCGCTGTGTTTTGTGTGGTGAGTGTAGAGATCTAGAGACCCTTTTTTAGCGGAAACAAGGTATTCCATCTTAGTCCTCAGGGGTGACAACGCACCGTCCGTTTTGATTCTTAATCGAAGATAAATGTAGATGTCTATGGGCCATAGTGTCCACTTACCATCAGGTGGACTGTATGTTCGTTTATCGTCCACCCTTTTTCCATAAAAATGCATTATCGTAACAATTATAACATTCTCTTTCACAACTCCAAATAAGCCAAAATGCTTCATAGTATAAAACAAAGTCGTTTCCCGCCGTCTGTAGTCTAGTCTAGTGTCGATCGCGATTGATCGAATCTTTTTGATTCGGTTGCAACCCGTACACGAATGATCGAATCATGGATCTCCAAAAGATTCGATCTTATTTTACCAGATTTCAAGGTGACAAGAAATACCAAATTCTACTTTTTTGCATTATTTACATACACTTAATCGATCGAATCGTGCAATCAATCACACAACGACGTAATAAACAAAATGTCTTCTGTCTCCTTCGTTTACATACAATTCAACCAGTATACAAATCGTAATACTATTACTATTGTAGCACTTGTTCAGCATTCTTCATTCGGTCATACAAATTATACAAACGAGCTGCGACCCGAATGATCGAAACGATCACCATACGAGTGGGTCATAATCGACCCAGGTCACGCGAAATGATCGATCGACACAGGTCTACTCTGTACGCTTAGATCTTTTAAACTACGTAACGAATTTTGATGAATATTTTTGTTTTGCGTTTAAGTGGATCCCTGGACAGTTTAGATTCGCAATCGGGCCAGGTAGATGGCGCTGTTGTCGAGATCCGAAAATCACCCGTGCGAAGCCGGGGCGCATGGCTAGAACATTATAAGCTACAATTTTAACTACTTTACATACATGTTGAAATGCAGAAAGGTAGAGCAAAAATCCATTATCATAATTTTTATACCATACCTAATATACGCGAGCACATCGGAATAATATGTTTTGCACCAAAAACAAACTAATCCACAGTGATAATAAATCAAATAAATGTTAAAAGTTGTTAGATTACTATAATTAAGGTTGAATTTCTAAAAAAAAAAAACGTAAAGTAGTTTAATGCGTATTTTATGGTTTGACTTTAACGTCCGTTAGTAGGGTTGCCAACAATATGAAAGTCCCATTAGAGTGGCATTATAAATTTTTCTTAACCGTTGTTCATAAACACATTGTAAGAATATCCGCTACCCAAAATTATCACGAGGGTGTCGTTAGAGGCGATAAAGAGTAACGCACCTGAAAACGACATGGTCAAATAAAAATAAAAATCTATGGTTGCCAAACTAGAGACAATATGTCGGAGACCTATGTTCATTTGTAGAGAAGACAAAAGATGGTGATGTTCATTAATACAGTTTTAACTCCCAACGGGACTCGAATTCTGAGCCTTGCAATAAATAAATTAGACATTCGGGCGCTAACTATATTTTGAATATCTTGACTAAGAATTGAATGTATTGAAAAGTATTTCATGATTATTTTATTTGGACTTCATCGTCCAAGACGCTTGGGATAAAAGTTTATAAAAAATATATTTGTTGGTACTTATCAGTTTACAAGAAGGATATTGGACGATAGTGACCAAATAAAATAATGATTAATTATGAAGTACTTTTCAACCTGAAAATAAACTAGTATGTTATTACGTAGCAGTAGTATTTTCATGTTGAAAAGTAAGTATACGTCGACTCATAAGTAAGCATCTATAACACAATAGGCGTAGGTACAAGTCTTATCATGTTGTACCTGTCTATAATATAATGTAGGTATCGCCACACGAGAAGGCTCTTTTCAAGCATTTGATAACTAGAAACGTCACGTCAAGTTATCTGCAGTATATTTATATTCAAATAATGAAGAGTTTAAGAAGGCATAAAGGCTATCTTAATATGATATTGCACAAGACGGCCCGTCACCGATTTCCCCGGACGTTACCAAAAACTTTCGAACATGGCCGCATGCTCCTGCGCCTAGTATTACAGCGTTATGCAATAGCTCACCATTAGCGCATTAAAATTAATAAAATATATGATAAACATTTGTAACAGGAAACTACTGAACATATAGCTAATTAAACGTGTATAATATTAATTAATTAATTAATATTTATTTAATATGTACATTTTATACGAATTGTATTATTGATTATCTAATACCTATGTAAAAAATAATGTTCGTTTTTTCGTATTTTATGCGCTACCATACCATTCATCAGTTTGCCGACTTACTGTTTGCACTTGGTTGAAAATTATAGGCATAGTACAATTATCTTAAAGTAGGTGTCGCCCAAATTTTAAACCAAAAATTTATTTGAAAGTTACATGTCATTTGATTTCAATTAATGTATTATCATTTATCATCCCTAATTAAAAAAAAATTAACACTTCAGAACTTAAAACGACATATAAGTATATAAAATGTATATAAATTTACAGTAGCGATTAACTACGTAACAAACGAGCTGCAACGAGCACTCGAACGGATTATAAATGGTCACTGTAGTCCAAGGATGCTTCTTTAAATCTTAGGACTAACACGGATTTCCTCCCAGCCTGTACTGATACTGGCTTATTTATCCTTCAAATCGAATAAGAATGGACAATGCACTGCTGGTTTGTGCCAGAATTAGGTGCGAAAATGAAACCTTCAAAAACAGATTTATAAGATGTACAAGAGAAGTCAAGGTCTAATATAGATATTTTAATCAGAGTACTCTTGGGATGCTTAATCTCTATACAGATATTATTTATGATTCATGGTTATGATAGTTTTAAATGATAGAGCAACGGTGCAGCTTTATTGTGGTTGTAGGTTGAATGGGTTGGCTCGACCGGGGTAGAACCTTTCACAGAATAGCAGCGTAAAATAGCAACTTAATGCTGCTGTGTTTTGTGTAGTAAGTATTGTGAACCGAAGATGCTTTTTACTGCAAAGGAGGCAAAACGTTTTAGTCTGCAGACGTGACAACGTATCTGTGTTTTGATTCCTAATTGAGGATAAATGTAGATGACTATGAGCCATTACCATCAGGTGGACTGTATGGTCGTTTGTCACCTTTATACTGTAAAAAATACAGAATACATAATAAAACATATATAAAAATAGCTATCCCTCCACCTATCATATTCTCGCATATTATGTAAATGAATCACCGAACCAGTTACTAGATATTTTTAAGTGAAACAACTGTCGTAATTCTCAAAGACTGCTTGCAAATACCTATTTTCTTTTTTATTACTGTATTGTTTAATTCTATTTATAAATATATTATCTGAAATTAAATTTTCGAATTTCGACATCCCGCATAAAGCTGACCAAAAAACACAAAAGGCATATTAACGAAAAAAAGTGAAAGTGAGTTGGCGGCGCCCGCTGCACGACACGCGCGCGCGTAAGCCTCACGCACACAAGTACACCGAGATCTGGTCTGATTCATCGCTGCGCGGATTTTATGTCCTTTATACATATCATCAAGCTAGTACTAAAGAAAAAGAAAAAACAGTCCTTAGTTGATACTACAAAGTTAAATTTACTAAAAGTATGTTTCTTTCGTTTAAAGTCCTATATTTTTTAATAAAACTTAAATTTCTACAATTTTCTTTAACAACAGTCTGCAAAGAGCATATGGTTTACGTTTAAGAACATCCGACACACCATTAATTACAATTGCGTAAATTCCACCAATAGGTTCACTACTTAGTTGGCTTACTTGGAACTTTAACTTTACTTTGGAAGGCCCACTGATGAACATGAGCCCTCCAAAGTAATGGCACAATTCACGGTCCTGTAATATATACTCGTATACCCTCTGATAATATTGCTCAGTAACAGCAGACCGTCACAGGCCGGCCTACGCTGCGAATCCTTTGCTTTCATAAGATATTTAATAAAAATAAACTAACTTCAACTCATCGCATCGTCGGATCTGGTCGGTTATGGGACCAGTATAGAAGTATCCTTTAACTCCTTAGAAAAACGTTACTTCCACACTAGTATGTGTAGCTCATTGATGAGTCATCGCGCTACGGAGTCATAAAATACTATAAGCTTGGAGATATAAGTTTAAAAACACACTAACCATTTTCTTTTTAAAGTTGATTAAAAAGTTCATGCTAGCTAAACCAAAGGCATCTGCTGGTAGAGCTTAATACATTCTTACAAAAAGTAACTTAGTCTAGAAGAGTGCTGTCTCAGATTTGTGGCGACATTTCTTTATTTATCCAAGCTACATGTTTCGTAGTTCCCGAAACTTTCTCTTCAAACATTTTATCATCAAGCCTTAGGGGACTAGTAAACGTTGGACGTATTCAAGGTCAGCTTTTATATTGATAAAAAAAAACATTTAAAACGTTTTTAAAAGCTTTGTGTAAAGTAGTTCTGGTAAGGTCGATAACTATTTGTTTTAAATAGAGTAGAATAAGTGTGACAAAGAGCATGCGGCCCACCTGTAGGTAAGAGTATGCTGTGGTCCAAAGACATCTACGTCTACCCTGGATTAAGTTTTGCGGACTAAGATGGAAGGATGGAAAAAGGGTCTTCTATTCTCTACACTCACCCTACGAAACACAAGAGCATTAAGCTTCTATTTTACACTGGTATTCTGTGAGAATCTGGTCACTCCCCAGTCGAGCCAATCTATTCTTGCTACAACCATAATATAGATCTGCGTGTAGCTTGAATGCTACATACATTAAAGCTATCTCAATATATAAAACTTCCGAATTACGATGTACCTTCACGCTATTCTAGGAAACTGCTCAACCCTTTTTAATAAAATTTTGGAAAAGCTAGCTGCAACTTGAGTGATAGGATAGTTTTAATACCAATATGTTACCTTAAATATTTTTTTCATTACGAATTTAAGGATTTTTTATACGTCAAAAACGGTAGGAGATTCAAAAACATACTGACGTGTATTGTCAACATCAAATGAAATATTAATTTAATAATTCGAAAATGAAGAGTTATCTACTTTATTTTCTTTTTTATTTATCTTATTTCTGAGGGATTGTGAAGGATTTTTGTCGCTCTCTTGTGTAAAAACACAGACCACCCAGCCTACAAGCGGTCTGTGTATAAAAAAGTGTAGAAACTGAATTGCTTGCAGCCGTACGTGCCATAATACTAACTTCTATTATCCTGGTCTTACATGCTACGGTGTACCGGAGAGGTATACCTGTCCAGGTGTGCAGGCGCACGCAGACCGAAGCGGGTATTGAAATAGACCTGCACAGTCATTTTTTAAATCCTAAAAAGGCAACGGGCGCAAGTTCAATTATTTGCGCAGGCAACCTGCACGGATAAACCTTTCCGTTAAACTGTAACGTGTATGACTTACATAATGGTAGCCATACTTTTCTAGTGTGTACCTGACAGGTTTACCTGCACATATGAACTGAACAGGTAATTGAAGCGTGTATGTTGCATAACAGCAACGTGTATGTCCTCTACTCAGCTCAACTTGCTTGACGGATGTAACTGTAGAGGCAAACCTGACAGGTACTAGGGTGTATTACTGCATTGCACTAGTTGGCACAATCATCACAGAAATAACGGCGCACCAAGGAATGCTCTTTTATAGAATAAAGGTAACAAACGAGCACACAGTCCACCTGATGGTAAGTGGATGCTGTGGCCCATAGACATTTATCTCCAATTAAGAATCAAGATGCAGATGCGTTACCACCCATGTCTAAGGTAGAATACCTCGTATCCTGTAAAAGGCTCCCGATTCCTACACTCACCATACGAAACACAGCAGTATTAAGCTGCTATTTTACGGCGGTATTCCGTGAGAGCGTGGTCCTTCCCCGACTGAGCTGACCATTCGTGCTAAACAATTGTTATATGGCTATATATTTAAACTGTATTGAAATTCAACTGACTGCCTCGCTGTTCCAGTGGTTGTCAGCGTCTGCTGTCGGCGGTCTGACCAAAATCATGTACTAAGTTATTCTGTCAAACAATTCTCAGCGGAAGTTCAAAATCAGGAAGATAACAGTATTTCACCCGGAAAACACGCAAAGAATTTGATCTAGCACTGTAAGCCTGTCCTACAGACACCTACAGATACCTGTGTCAGTAGAGACTTGCCACAGTCACTGAAAATATGTCTGCAGGACATTATTTCAGTTGATCGTTAGTCATTCTTAATCAAAATTAATTAGAAAGAGAGAGATAATTATACATAAAATAATCACAAAGTGGCTGTTTGTTCATTGTTAAAAAAATGACGACAAATACAAATCACTATTTTTATTATAAACGTAAGCTACGTTAATAATAAAAATAGTGATTTGTATTTGTATTAAAAATAACGTGGCAATATTTATTTTAAGCTATAAGTATGTAAGTTTAAAAAAGGAGATTAAACTTTTGCGAAAAATTTCACCATTGTTCCGTAAACGCTCAAAGGTAAAATAGTTAAAATCAACAAGTTGGACGCTTGGAAACCGGTAAGTAGGGCAAGCGAGGCGAAAATTTTGACGCTTATTATACGAATTTACAACTTAAACCAATACATAAAAAGTCGAAGATCGCACAGCGTCGAGTTAAGCGAAAATGAAAGTCATAGCAACGTTTTGCACAAACGAATTTGAATACCGAACTCTGGCTTCTCATTTCGAATTTTTTTTTGTGCGTAGGCAGCGAACATTCTGCCTAATTTTTAAGCCCTTATGAGGAATAAGCATAATATATAAACAAATAATATCTGCATCATTAACGTGTAACCTGTCCGTTATTGCTCATGGGACTCTCTCTTTTTTTGATGACTTAAAAAAAAAGAGGACGTTTACAACTTTTTCTTTTTCTTGTATGTTTATTACACGATATCTGCGTCATTTGTAAACCGATTTTGATGATTCTGATTCTGACTATATACACATATAAATACATAAATTATAGGTATATATATATATATATATGTGTCCGTACAAAATAGGTACGTATGAATATCATCTATGTCAGAACAAATATGAAATATATACGAAAATAAGAGCTGTGTTAGTTGAAACTTGCAACGATTTTTTTACATTTTTACCGACATGATTTTTAAAAACGAACTTGTCGTAATTTAGTTTTGCATATTTTTGATAAGGGAAAGAAATATTCAAAATGTTATAAAAGAATACTTAAAAAGATAAAGGATATATGTTTGTATGTGATGTGAGGTCCTTCAGGCCGCTTTATACTTCTTAATAAAAACTTTTTAATAGAAGTGTGGTATATTCCACATTATTTGTGGGAATAAATTCGAATGTAACTATTTAGACAACATTGAGGTTGTGATATCTCTTAGTCTACTCAAAATAGTTAAAAATTAACATAATTTACTTATAAAAGTACTATGAGAAACGAACTTATAGTTCGCCTGATGGTAATGGCTACTAAAGCCCGTAGTCAACATGGAGGTATATTGTACAACATTCTGGCAATAAATAAAATTGAATAGAGTAGAATTCACATCAAATTAAAGTGGTAAAATTAAAAATTTTGTTCAACCCAAGCCAAAGGAGTCCTCAGGTGTGTTTTGAATCCTGTGGACTACCTTGTAGCCTATAATTTTCTTACATCCTTCCTCTTCAAACAGAAATAAAAATATAGGTGAAAAATATGGTATATAAGTGTTATGTCAACGTTTTTTAGAAATTTTGTTTTAATGAAATATGTTCTATATAGCTACATATACACCTATTTAAAACTGTTACTGCTCCAAGCATCAAGTCCGTGCTTTGTATTTGTTTTTATAGGACTAAGGTGAAAGACGAGCACTCTGGCCACAGCAACAACTTACAATCAGGTCTCCCCTACATCTATCCTCGACTACGATGACAAGATGCAGATGCATTGTCACCCGTAAGGACAAAGATGGAATGTCTCTTAAACAGTAAAAGGGATCTCCGGTTCTCTGCATTCAGCATACGAAACACCGTTAAGCTGCTATTTTACGCTGGTATTCTGTGAGAGTGAGGTACTTTCCCGGTCGCGCAGACCCCTCGTGTTGCAACTATATTACTAATATAGCTACAACACGGCTCTACCAAGTATATCATCGTATTCTTTGATGTTATTGAATGCAATAGAGGCTAAATGAATAAATCCCATCTCCATCTCTGTATGTGTGTGTGTTTAAATTTTTTGTCTTAACGGGTATTTTACTAGCAGATAGCTGATGGTATAAAGAGTATCTTAGGTTACTTTTATTTAAAAATACAAATAGGGTTCCGCGAAAAAACATTAAAACTTAAGAAATCCAATCGTATTAAATTTTTTGTCCGTCTGTTCGTTCCGGCTAGTCTTTGAAATGGCTGGATCGATTTTGACGCGACTTTTACTAGCTGATAGCTGATGTTATAAAGAGTATCTTAGGTCACTTTTATTTAAAAATACAAATAGGGTTCCGTGAAAAAACATTAAAACTTAAAAAATCTAATGGCATTAAATTATACGCTGATGAAGTCGTGGAGACAGCTCAAAGATTATACGTCAAAGATTATTATTAATATAAAAATCAATATCGATTAGAAGATGGTCTCCGATGAAAACGTATCGTTCATAATATTTTCAATCAGTAAGAATTAAAATGCACGCTGGGGACGTATTAACCAGGATTTTTTTATATCGACTGATAGAGAGCGTTGATATTTTGTCTGTTTCCTATTGTTTGTTTTACACTTACACTAATCGTTAACCTTACTGAAGTGTTTCAAAAGCTAAATAAAACATGAATCTGAAATCGCTTAATTAAACAAATTATTCATAAACTGAAGTAGTAATGGACCGGCTATATTCCTCGAAGAACTGACAACAGCTGGGGAAGAATAGTTCTCGAGTGGCAGCCTCATACCGATCACCGAAGTATAGCGCAGCCCCCCACTAGATGGAGTGACTACCTGATCAGAGCTGTAGGAAGTCAATGGATGCAGGTAACTCTGGACCGTGCTTTGTGGCATTCCTTGGGGAAGACCTATGTTCAGCAATGGACTTGTGAAGGGCTGTAATAATGATGATAATGATTCGTACTTAAGTGGTAACTGTTATATTTCTTTATAATTAATATTATAAACACAATAACTAGAACAAAATTAATAACAATATTTATTACATAGTTATAATTTGGAAGCTCCTGTTATCTTTCTATTACGGTCCTTAATAGTTATTTATCTCAATGCCATTCGATGGTTTAAAATAGACTCTATTACAACGGGTTTAAATCGCTTGTCTCTGACTTGTTATTGCTTTAAAAAAAGGCAACGTGACTGCAAGCGCATCATCAAATATTAAGTATACTTTCATTTCTATGTCGTACAAATAAGGATTATAATTTAATCCTGAAGAAATACACTTAATTGTAATAAAACATTTACTTTTAATAAAAAGACAATGTTGCATGAACAAACATTAAAGTAAAGTAAAGTAAAGTTACAGCCTATAATACGTCCCACTCCTGGGCACAGGCCTCCGCTCATTTCTGAGAGGGTTTTAGGGCAAGGAATTGTCCGCCGCGCTGC